>FLMG01001331.1:0-42492 GCA_900088475.1 Hyphochytrium catenoides | reverse complement strand
GACGAAGCTCATATCTCAGTCCGTAACCCTCTCGCAGCTCCTTCTGCATCTCCCAATAGCAAAGCTCGCTCACAGCCACATACGAGAACTCCGCCAGTCCGGCAGAGTTGATGATCTTGCTGTACGAGAACGGCCGATTGCTGGCGATAGCGGTGGCCACATCATCATTTTTATTGAAGAACAGCAAGTGACAGCGGTCTGACGTCTTCAAAAGAGCTTGCAGCAGGACTTGGTCTGAGACGAGGTCCAGACTGCCCTCCTCACCAGGCCGGACGTCTCTGGAAGGAACAGTTGCCATGCTTCCTGCAATGTCCACCACTGGCACCTCATTAGCCATGGAAATGTAGTCATTCGTGCTGATCTTGTACGGGGTGTCGCCTTTGCCCCCTGTGTAATAGGAAAGGAAGTGCGAACGGACAGCTGCATAGTCGGTTGTCACCTTTCCTGAGAGGCAGTAGGCTATGATGCTTGCTGTACGGCCAAATAGCGTGGTCCTGACGCTCCTTTTATAGGCGTCCAGGCTGCAGCCAGTGAGATTTCTGTTCTCATAGGCGACGGACCGCGGGTTGCCACCCACGCCTCCCGCGGTGGAGATATTCGTCTTGGTCGCTGTGACCACCAAGCGATTGCCAAGCTCTGCGTCTGCATATCCTCCAATCCTCAGAGTATCTCTCGTGAGATTGGCAAGGCGATTGAGAGGAAGTCCACTGCCCTCCAGGAACATGACAGTGAAGTGGCCAGCGAGAATGTTACTGTCCATTGTGGAACTCAGCATCCGAGCAAAGGCTGCAGAACTATCTGAGAAGTTGTTGTGCACCGCCGTGGAATAGAATCCAACCCGTGATATGTAGGTGCCCGTCAAGTAAGGACTGTCTTGGTACACGGCCCAGGTCCGATCAATGGAGCTGACATCACGCATGTAAGTCACGTCCAGGTCATGAACTGATCCCACTCGAGCACCCGCTTTGGCTCTCATCCTGAGCTTTGGATTTTTATGAAGTTTCTGCAGCACTTTGAATAGGCTAGAGAAGTCTGACTGAAGAGCCGTACGGAAGTGTTGACTCTCGGTAATGAGCCCCGCGACTATTCTCCTTGTGTTGAAGGTAAACGGAAGGTCTCCCCTGACTGCTGCACAGACGAAGGCATCCCATATCTTCCTGGTGCCACTAGGGTTACAGCCAGCGCCGGCATCCAGCTCTCTTCCCTTGAACAACAGTCGTCCGGTATCATCAGGAGAGAGACCATAGTAATGAGAGACATAACCGATAACACGAATGAGCTCAAGGCCGATGATGGCAGGCGAAGCAAACTTCCACCCATTTCCCTGCACCTCAAAGTTTAATCTACTGGTATTATAATAGGTAGCGCGCCAGTTGGAGACGAGATAGTTAGCCCTGGAGATAGTGTCACAGCCGGGGACCAGGGCCTTGAGCATCATGAAGTTATCATGGAAGCCCTCAGGGGCCACCGATTCTGATAGTGGGAAGAACTTAACAGATTTGACCATGGCAGGAATGTAGTCACGGAAGTATCGGACTTGAGAGGTCTGTGCAGGAACATCTACGAAGGTGGCTGTAAGATGGCCCCATAGATTCTCATATGTCTCCTGCAGGGTCACTTTATAGACGTCCTGGTATTTGGCGGTGCTGGAAGTGATGGTACCATTCTCACTTGTGACATCTTCCTGCTTGAGCTCTGCGGCAACTAGGTAAGGAGTGAGCCAGCCAGGTGAAAGTCTTCCCTCTTGGATGATCCTGCAGCTGCCATATCCAGCCTGCGCCTTCAGCACCACTTCGGCCTGAGTTGCTGAGTCTAAGATTGATGGCGCATACTTGCTGAAGTACCCGACTAACAGGGCCTCCAAGGAGTGTGTGAAGTCTACTTCCCACAGGGAGAGCTCGACTGTCGATGCCGAAGTTGAGGTCTGTTTTGACTTGGGGTTCCTGTCAGTGACAAGGTCTCTCTCGTCAACCTCGAGAAGGCAGACTTTGTTGTTGAACTCTGGCGTGTCGCATTTCTGATGAAGATAGGCGCCGGTGTCCACACATGCACTAGCCCATTGCACCAGCATGTCCCTACAGAAGGGAGTGGATGACGTGGAAGAATAGGCACTGGACGCACTTCTTCTTCTTCTAAGGAAGCTGATAGCCCTTAAGCTTCCTGAGCCCTCTCCCTCTTCATCTGCACCGCTGCCACTGCTTTTCCGGACAGGCAAAGTTGGAGCTTCAAGGGCAACCTGAGAGGCAATGCCCAGACCCTCAGCAGCTGAGCTGATATTTTGGCTGGTCATGGGAGCGCTCGTCCAGAGTCTGGAGGAGACCTGAAGAGTTGGCGCATATAGAAAGAAGGCACGCGGAATGGTGGTGACGTATATTAGGACTGATGTCATGGCCACCAGCCAACAGAGGAAGTACGTCAAGCGCATCAGGGTTAGTGTTTATCATACACGAAGAAAATTTGAGCAGCCGGTCGTGGTGTAAGAGAAAGAAAGCCGATGGCGCTGCTAAACGGAGATGGCGACCAGAAGGCAGATCTTTCAGACTGGTAACAGTGGGGACTAGTGACTTGTTTGGAGTCCTGAAAGTAACGTAGTGAAAGCTTGATGGAGAAGGACGGAGTGTAGAGGACTCAATGGCGAGGAGCTGCCAAGGCTGGCAGCTAAGGAATGATTGACTATCGACCTTTGTTAGAGCTTATCGTAAGCAGCTCTTATTCTCTTCTCTTTCAATACTAGGTTACAGGCCGTGGCTCCGGCGCCTGCTCTTGAGGAAGTAGAAAGATAGGTGTCGTGTGACAGCTACACTGAAGCTAAAACGTTCAGAAGCTTATAATTGCTAAAAGCACGATAATGCTTTCATGCTTTCCCATTTATAGCACCATGGAAGAAGTAACCGCTTGCCCATCGCCACGGTTGTTGGCAGGATGACCCAGAATGAGCTTGCATCGATCTCGGCGTCTTCCGTTGTTCGTCTGCCTCTCGCCTCCAAAGACGACGCGACCTACTACTGCATTTGAGAATCTTCGTCTTCTCTCTAATTGCTGTTAACACTTACCATCTCAAGCTTCCTTGCCCGCGTGCCTCTTGATGGTGATCAGCGTAGCCATGATCTGCCCGTGCCAAGCCTAGCGAGCTGTCCGTCCGTTGATAATGCTCATCACGAAGGGCAACCACCAGAGGTAGACCAGAAGATGAGGATAGGGCACCACCTGATTCAGTGAACCGCCTTTTGGTACATGGATAATATCTACTGTCCAGCTAAGTTAGAGTGAAGCTTGACCTGACAGGAGAGGATGATGATGATCTGGGGCAGGTACATGGAGAGACAGCACCCGGACAGAAAGGAGGAAAGGCTTACGTGGTGGTTAGCTTGTCATTAGGGGGACTTGTTGCCCACCTAAGGCTTAGTCGATAGTATTCTTGTTGACCAATCTTGCTCACCTGACTTGGCTCTATGCTATCGGCTCGAGGGACAGGACCAACAACAGGACTTCGCTCTTGGGTTTAGACCTCAAGTGCTGGGCACTCCGCACTCAGTAACGGTCGGCATGTTAACTCCTGAAGCTTTCACAGGCAGTATCTTTCATCAGTCTTCAATTAGGATCACAGACTAATAAATAGTTCAATGGGTGTTGGCATGAAAGCTTCAGCGGACGGTTGATCATGGTGCAGCAGGTCCCTGTAGCGAGGGATCGGGCGAAGGTCGTTACAGGCGCGGTAAGCTGATCATCGTGTTACCTGATGATCAGCTAAAGCTTTGAACTGAGCAGAAGCCACCAATCATCAGAAGGGTATTTGTACCAAGAATGAGGAAGAAGGGAGGAGGACGGGCTGGCCTGGACTCTTCTCGTCCTTCGTTCCTTCTTTCCTCCTCTGCTTCTGTCCTCCTGAGCTAGTAATCTCCCAATGAATAGAATAATAGCAGCCTACTCGTACATTATCGTTGTTGCATCCATTATTACTGCGCATAGCTTGGAGGCGGACTGTCTCTCAACCCCACGTGCTGAGGCTCCATTTGTCGCAGTTCGGTCTTTTCAATCTTCCCCAACCCTTCCATTTCCATTGATCATGTTTCCGCTCCTTGTAGTGAAGGTATCATCGCTTCTCACGACGCCTGCAACGGAAAACGATAATGAGACAGACAGCCTTCTTTCTGCCGCTCAGTCGTCGTACACATTTGGGAGACTCATGAACGGAAGCTGTGAATTATTCTAGAGCTCAAGCTTTTGTCAGAAGAGGTCTAGGAGACTCTGTAACTCTTTCTAAGGTATGCAGCTTATGACAACGACGGCTGTCGTGGATGACGAGTTTTTTCCGGGAGTAAGTGTGGAGAGGAGCCGCTAATCTTCTAACTGCTGTGTCAAGAAAGAATCCTGCCGAGAAGGGAAGGGTGTCCAACTCTAGCCCTTTTGCTAAAGGCAAGGGGGAAAGAAAGCTCGCTGCAGCAGGTTGCTGCCACCCTGCAACTTTTTTTCATACACTCTCACTTTGGGACGACGATATTCACTTAGCCCCTTTGTTAGGTCGGAGGTCTAAAGCATGGAGACCTACTTCTCATAACTATGTACATAAAGTTCTGCTGCGTGCTACGTTGGCCTTACTACTCCACCAGCACGCACCAGCACTGCTGCTGCCCTGCCGGTCCGACTAGCAATGACGATAATACCAAACAGGGTTGTTTTCTGCTATGTGACACTGTCATCCCTTCATCTTCCTCAGCCAACCCAGAAGGCTCAGACGGGTAGCAGCAGCGGACAGGACCTTGAGGACGATCGAGCACACTAGAATGCATTAAGACTCTCTGTGTCGTTGATGATGATGATATCCTCTTACAAATTAAGAGGAGAGCGGTTGACTGTTCTGCGGCAGCGCATAGGTCTAGTCAATCAGCTGTGCTTCTTCTATCCGTTGCCGCTGTGTCTAGATTTTGAGCAGGCGGCAGAGGCTGAGGCTGACCGAGGAAATTTGAAAGTGACGGAGGGTCAGCCCATCCTACACCCGCGCCAGGAAAACCTAATATCCCTCCCTGGATATTCCACCGAGAGCGGTGGTGGTGGTAATATAATAGAGACAGACCAACGACAGTATAATGCAACCACAATGACAACTGGGGCGAGGAGCGTGTGCTGATGGTACACTACCACCACTAGTACTACCATTATCGAGGACAGTCGCGGTGTGTCCTTGGTCCTTCTTCTCTTCTTCGTCCGGTTGCTCCTCATCAGCTGCTCTCCGTCCTTCTTTCTGCCTCTCCTCAGCTCCTACTACTCTCCTTCCCTGCTATTATCGTCGCCCGTACTCGTCTTCCTCCTCACTGTGTACTTCACTTCTCCGTGCACCATTATGGACATCATCCTTCTTACGCACCTCCTCATCAGTGTCCTTTGTCCTGCTGTTCAAGGCTTCTTGTCTTCGTTCCTCCTCCTCTTGATCCTCTTCGTCGTCTTTCCCCTTTCATCTTTGCCCAGCGGAGAAGAAGCCAATGCAGATGCATCCATAACTTACTAAAACTTGGTTAACTACCTATGAAGCCCACTTAACCCCAAAAGGTAAAGGCCTGTCCGAAGTCCGAAGCCCATCATCCCTCCTCTGACCCAAACAACGGCGAACATCAGCAGTTTCTTCTTCAGCCCACGGAGACAGGCGGTGGTCCTGCCTGCCTGTCAACACTGATTGCTTCCTCACCTCCTGCCACCAACTTCCCTCTCTTCTCGCCATGCTCGCTCGGGCACTTTTCCATCCTCTCTCCTCCTCCTCCCCTATCCCTTTCTCTTCGTCCCCTCCTCTCCCTCCACAGCTCCTCTCGAAGTGCCATGAAGGGGGCATCAAAGCATTATGGCAAATAGAAGCCTACTTCAGGTCGATGGTGTTCATTATGCGCCTCACACGTCATATGCCTCCGGTGCAGCAGCCACCACCTTCCATACGGACTAGTTCTTCCTAAGTTCTTCTTTTACATACTAAAGCTTGGATCAAGTCTACGTATGCCTACTTCTCCTCTATAGCAAGATAGAGATAACCTACCACCAGAAGGATATAATCACCTTTGTTAGTTGAGAGCAGCGATCTCTCGGTGTGAGCTAATCAGCCAATTTTCACTGGCGGCGAGAAGTTATTCGAGAAGGGAAAGACCATGGGATAAACTCTTCCCGCTCCTTGTCTAATGATACCCGGAGGCTGACCTGTAGGTGCATCAGATAATCAGCAGGAAAGGGCTAACAACGAAAACGGTCAAACGGAAGACAAAGGACTAACTAGTATAAACCGCAGAGCTTGGTAACATGATCTTTTCCAGCAGAACCGACGAGAGCACCCTGCTGAATCCTAATGAACCTTTAGGGTCTCCCTGCACGGTCACCTCATGGACTATCTCTGCTTTATGGACAGAAGAGCAACCGGCGTGGTCCAAGATAGACTTCAACTGCTCCATATGTAGCTTGCTCTTTGGCCCTGAGGGACATCGCCGCCTCTTCAGCTTCCTCAGGCGCCATAAGCGCCTCGTCATGTTGTCGGCGTTCCTCTATAATATGTCGCTCGTCGCTGTGTGTGCAACGTTGATCGTGGAAAGAAAGGTTGGGACCCTTTTATCAGCATTTGTGGTACTGGCAGGGCTTCCTGTCCATATCCAGCTTGTTTTATGTCTCAATCCCACCCTTGTGAGGCTGAGCTCTGCTACGTCTGACTTCTGGTTCATGGCCATACTTATGGTCGCCCTTTGGAGCACCGTGGGCGTCATGATGGGTGGTCTTCGCGGTCTTTTCCTGTCTGTTGGGGCTATAGCGACGGCTCTTATTGGCGGTCCCCTGTACGATAGTTACCACTACCTCTGTCGGTCCACGGCCCTTCATTTATGGTCCCTGGTAATGGCTATTATCATCTACTGCATTCTCATGGCAAGCGTGCTAGTCAAGGTTTTTAGTGGAGGCACTATCCTTCGCTGGCCTCTTGGCACTCGACAGCTGACAGGAGAGGACATTGTTCTTAACATAGCAGCCACCCTCCTTATTTATTTTGGGCGACCGCTAGTTCGCACGGTGAGCTACTGGCGCATGCGCAAGAAAGATCAGGGATTCCGCGCCTACTCCTCCGGACCTGCGATCAAGACCAAGAGGATCCAGTGCTCCGCGCTGAGCTGGCCTCTTATCATTGAAGAGACAATGGCTGCTCAACGACGTTTAACTTCTCTTTCTGAAGCTAGGGAGTCACCTCAACAGGAGCAAACACAGCAGCTTTGCTGCGACTCTATTGGACATAAAGATCCTCTTCAGGCGGTTGTCCTGCTGGACGTAAGCAAACCCTTTGTCCATACCTCTATATCTGCAGCCAGTCTTTTCTCTAACTGTCATTGGTTCGTAAAGGGAGTCAGAAAACGGAAGCAGAAGCGTGGGCCAGGCTTACCATCCCCTCCACCTCCGCTAGAGATTGGCTGCCACTCAAGAACTAGCAACAGACACACTCTTGTCACTCCATGCGCGGAGGTGCAACAGGGGGCTGTGGATGGCTCATCGACCGCCGTTCATCATCATCACTATAGAGTAGGCGCTGAACAACGCCGAGCGTCCTTACTGCGCATACTTATCTGTCTCGGCGTTGTTCTAATCCCTTTAAGCCTCAGTTTGGGAGAGCTTCGAAGAGATTTCCCGGACTGCTCACTCTTAGGGGTTTTCTCTCCTCTGGTGGCAAGCCTTAGCCTCACAGGGAGTTTTGCTATTGCCATCTATCTGACAACAATGTGGAACTACGATGTCCTCTGTCTCATGCTTCGATCCTCTTTTGATGTATGGTTCCTGATCGCTCAAGCAATGGCGCTGTTATTCTCTTTGTCGGACGCCTTTGAGTATGATGAGCGGTGCATTAGCCTCACAGCCTGGTGCATCCTCTTCGTTTCTTCCCTCTGCAGTGACTCCATCCTCCGCCGCGCGAGCAATGCGCAAGCAGGAGGCAAAGCATTGGTCATCACGAAGCGCTTTATTGGAGGGGGCGTGCTGTTGCCTCTCTTGGCCACTCACTGCTGGTTCTTGTACAATCTCGTGTTTCGAAGCGGTAGCAGCCACCTCCGCTTTAGGGTAGCGCTTCACATCACCAAGTACCTAGAGAATGAGGCGCCATCACTGGCTGGAACAGAGGAGGGAGCAGGAAGCGCGCAAGGGATCCTTCCTCCCTCGAGCTTAGATGTTACGACGGACAGTTTTATTATTGGAAGAATGTCATCCATTCTCCTGTTCTCTCTTCCTTTCCTGTACCATCTGCTGACAGCCTCTACGAAGCGGCAGTCCAAACCAAGACCCTTGGCTCCCGATCCGGGAGGCTCTCGTCGGAGCACGACCGTCATACATGCTCGAGGCGGGTTTGGGATCGCTGCGAAGAACCAGCAAGCAGAACCTAGCATTGAGGAAGGCGTTCTCTATTTCCTAACCGGCCTGGTCTCATATGAAGTCCCCACAAGCAGCCGTACTAGTAGAGCGAAAGTGTCACCAGGGGAGGTGGAGCCCCAAGGCCTTAGAAAGATGTAAGAGCAGGTGGTAATCAGGCACCATTCAAGGTTGCTATATCTTGAGGAGCGTGAGACAAGGATTAGTGTAACCTAGTCGACCTCTGCTTAGGGACTAACCCTAAGAGCAACAGGCAAGCCCCACGCCAACAGGTTAATAGTTCTACCTTGGTCGACCGCTGTGATGCATCAGCCATGATTAGCTACATGTTTAACAACCGGAGTGCAGCTACTGCTGAAAGACCGGAAGAATTGTCATCTGTAGAAGAGAGGAGAAGAGAGAAAGCATATTAGCTCTGAGTCGCACTTCTTTTTGTACTAGAGAGGCTGATGATGACTAATCTTTCAAAGTCAGGAAGTTGAGCTGCTCAAAAGCTCAAGGACACCTTGAGGAGGAACGTATGCTAGTTAGAGCAGAAGGGCGCTGGACGGCGAAGAAGATAGATTTGCTTGATGCTGAGAAGTTCAGAGCAAGGTTCCACCGTTCCCCCATGTTTAATAGCAAGACTCAAGCGATATGATGGAGCTCACTGTCTACCTGAACCCTTAATGCGCCCTCAAAAGGCTGATAGCTCATTCAACGGGGACACTGACCTTTGACCCGTGCAGTGCAATTTCTCTACATTGGACAAAACTCAATGCATTGATGCCAATCGTTGGACTCAGCTCAAAATGCAATCTTCTGCTGCAGGCAGCGGTCATCTGACAGAGGGAAAGTTAAAAGGAGATAAGAACCAGGATAGAAGGAAGAGAGAGACACTGCAATAGGACAAGACAGGGCAGAGCTAGAGAAGAGTATGAGCCCTCTCCTCAGGCATGAGCCCTACCAGACCGAGGGTCTCATTCTACTGATGAGAAGCGGCAGATGAGGCCACAGATCAGGCTGAGACCCAATGGACCGTTACACCAAAATCGCTCGTTAGCAGCTAAGTGTAGCGCCCTTCCCTGTCCGTAGCTTGAGGGTACAACGCTGGCGAAGACCACAAGGGGAAGCGCCAGAAGCGAAGGAAGAAGTACAAGCTGCCAAGGGCACATTACACTGCCGCTCTAGAGTGATGCAGGAGAGGAGTAAGATGATGGGATGTGTAAGCTCAATAGGATGATAGCAGTAGAAGAGCACGAGCGGAGCAGAGACGGTGACGCAAGCCTACCGAAGGACCAGGTGTGGGAAGAAGGAGAAGGGCCCACGTGAAGTCAGCAAGTAAAAGCAGCAGAAGAGATGGCAGAAGCTATTAAGGAAGAAAGATGGTGGAAGGAATGGGAGGATTCAAGAGGTACCACTGGCCATTTATCTGCTCTCTTCCCGCCTCTAGCCCATCATCTTCTGCAGTCACCTGCTGACAAGGAAAGACAAGGCCATTGTGGAGGAGGGACTCTCTAATCTTATTTCTTGAGCTTAGCATTCTGGAGGTGCACCTCGCTGATGGTGATGATGATAAAAGCTGTCTTTTGCCAACAGATTATAAGGTGTGCGGCAGAGCTAACGAATAAAGCTTAGCCACCAGCCCCCGAGGCTTGCCCTTGGAATGATACTCTAAGCACCACTTCAAAGCAGCAGCAGTCAGCAGGGCCACTTCACAATGCACAATGCATTTGACTCTGGTCGTTAGTCTTATGAGGGCAAAGCACCCTTTGCAAGAGATCTGGAGAGCGGCGTGATGATGGTGGTGGCCGCGCCTCCATCGGTATCGAAGAGGCATCTTGGAAAAGGAAGAGTGCATGGAGAGCACTACTAAGCAGGTGGAGAAGGAGCGGGAAAGAGATGGGAGCTCGGAGACATGTAACAATCAGGTGTGCATATCCTCTCTCTCTCAGGCTCCTCTTACTCCTCTCTGGGTTAAGGATTCGGCCCTTTCGCCTTCCTGCCGCTGCCAACAGTCACCATCTATTGAATCTCCAGAGGCACAAGAGAAGACGCAAGATAATGTAATGATTCGCAAACACCATGGCCCATCCCATCGACAGCTGCTTCCTGGCTCGGCTGATGACTCTCTACATTCGGCTGGCTCAGGACTCACTTGGCAAGGGTCGTCTCTTAGACATGAGCGGGAGGCGGACTTACTGGCAGATTATCAATCTGAGGAAAGAGAGCAGGCGATGTCAGAGGAAGTGGAAGATATTCCAGGCTCTTGTGGGGGTGGGACCATAACGGGGACTGGTCTGGCAGGTGAAGTGGTGCTGCCAGCAGCAAAGGAAAGGACTGGTGAACAGGACAGTAGCAAGCATGAGAAGGACTCCATTTGCTACTACTGGGAACTTGCCCCTCTGTGGTCCAACGAGGAGGAAGAGCACTCTCAAACAATGATAGTCGACTTTAACACATCTCTCTGTCGGATCCTCTTTGGGCAGAAGGGACATCGAGCTTTTTTGGCTTTTGTGGCATGGAGCGGGAGACTTGGTTTGGGTTATGTCTTTCGCTTCTTGCATGACGTTGCCCTACTGGCGTCCTGCTTGACATTAGTAGTAGGAGAGAGACTGGGAACACCGCTCTCCGTCGTGGCTCTGCTAGGCGCCCTACCCGCCAACATGCTCCTGCTTCTCGGTTTAAATCCGCCATTGCTAAGGAAGGTCGCTAACAATGCTGAGATTTTAACAGTAACTCTCCTGATGCTTCTACTATGGACAGTAGTAGGATTTATGCTGGGCGGCTGGCGTGGCGTGTTTCTTTCAGCGGGAACAGCCTTCACGGGTGTGCTAGGTGGGCCGATGGAGAACAGCTGGCACTGTAGTTTCAGGTCTGGGGTTGGCGTCTTCTTCTCTTTCTTGGTTGGTATCTTGCTCTGTCTAGTTCTGGCTGGAAGTGTTGGACTCGGAGTGTTCAGAGGGGGCAACGTTCTCAGATGGCCTCTGGGTTCTCGCTATCTGAGTGGCGAGGATATTGTCATACATTCTGCCGCCACTATAGCCATCTATTTGTTTCCTCAGTTTGTCAGGAGCAGTCGCTCGATGTGGCGACGATTTAGAAAGCCCCAATCCAGTCAACCAGAGCCTCCTCTTCCTCCAGTGGCGGCTGGAGGGGGAGAAGGGCGTAGATTGAGAGTACTCCCATGCTCAGATATCAAATGGCCACTCCTCTTGCAAAGAGTGGAAGGTCGACTTGGTGGTTCAACTCCTTCCACCATTGCTGCGAACAGCCGACCCGACCCGGTTAAACAACGCAAGCAAAGCACTCCCGAGCTCTTGGTCCCCTTGATTATAGTGCCACCCAAGCCTACTCAACTGGAAAGTGACCGTTCCTTCTTCGCTTTTGTAAGCGCCAAGCTATCCAACCGGTTCAGTCACTTTCTTCTATGCCTCCGAGCGGGTCGCAACTGGAATATGCAAGGATCAGCCCTGATTGTCCCAGAGTCACCAGAGCATCCGTCAAAAGATGTTGGGACTTCCTTCGATCAAGGAAGACAGCGTAAGGATCGGTTGGGGCCGCCAAGGAGGCCTATCATCAAGCCCCATCTTCTAATGTCGGGGTGCGGTGTCTCGTGTGGAACCCCGAGTCCGCTATATCGGGTGGCAGTCCAGTCTCTCATACTTGCCGGAGTCATGATGATCCCAGCATGTTATTATGTAGCATGGGCACGAAGGGCCGCGCCACAATCTTCTTCTCTACAGTGGCTATCACCTGCTATCTCCGCTACTGTTCTGCTTTGGAATATGGTCGTCGTACTCTATCTCTCCAGTTTGTGGAACTATCAGCTCCTGCGCTTGGTCTTGAAGTTTTCTTTTGACTTCTGGTTCCTCGTCGGCCAGTCGGTTTGTGCGCTGCTTTCCATAGCGGATGCCTTTCAGTACGACGAGCGTTGTCTACCCCTCCTAGCTTGGTGTTTGCTCTTTATATCCTGTCTTCTCACTGATTGCATGGTTCCGCCTACAGCTTGCAAGGACAGCAAAAGAAGACCTTGCGTGGCTCAGCAAGCAATATCCAAACACCTTCTTGGAGTGGGTGTACTACTTCCTCTTATGTTCACCAAGGCTTGGTTTCTCTACGAACTGTTTTACGGGATCGATAGCCTCAATCTGCGGTTCAGGACTATCTTTCATATCAGAAGGTACTTAGAGATGGGAGCTGCCAAAACGGAGGACTCATTGGCAAATGGCAGAGATGACATCAGTGATGTGGACTATAGCACAGATAGCTTCATCATCGCGAGATTGACATCTATAATAGTCTTCTCCCTCCCGCTACTCTACCATCTAGCCGTCGTCTCTTGCTCTCACAACTGGGCCAGGACTTTACAGGGAAAGAGGACGTCATCAGTCCCACAAAGTAGCACCTTGCTCTACTTCTTAACCGGCTCAGTATCCTATCGAGTCCTAGCTAAAGGCAAGAGGCGCGGAGGAAGAAGGAGTTAACGTGCCATGATCGGTAGAAAACAAAGATCCGCAACCCTCAATTGGAGGAAGAGTCTGAGCGGTAACATGAATCTCCACCTTATCGCCGAAAGAGAATAGAGCCCACTTTCCCCTGCTAGTGGTCGTATGTCTATCATCCCCAGGCTACCACTTCCCATCCTTTGATACACAGTTAATTATAGAATAGAGCCAATCGAAGTCAAGGTAATGTATTAGACTTAGCGAGAAAGTGCTGCCTGCTTTGGCTAAACTCCCGGCACCGACGACCATTTACTTGATCCCGCATGAGGCGGACTGCGGAGGTGAAGTGGCAAAGGCGGTACGGCCGAGCCTTCCTGCTCTTCGCTCTCTAACCTTACCCAGGCATTAGTGAAACAGTCGATGAATCTTCTTAGCTTATGCTTGAAAGGTTTGTGCATCCCTAGGAAAGAACTGCTAGCTGTGTAGCAAGAGCATTCAGTGTTACAGCGCCTCATATCCTTTTCCTTCTTCGGAAGCAGCCTTCACACTGCCAGTCGCATGTATCATTGGCCGCTGGCTAGGTAGAGCACGTGACTGGGGCGGCACGCTGTAGTGGGTGCGGAACTACACCAGCATTATGAACGGCATTATGAGGCCGGTGGTTAGAATCCTCTGTGAGTAGCTCAATGTTGGTCATGGCTTGAGCCCTGCTGGCATCAGTAACAGGTCACGGGTTCTACGTTCCTCTTCGATCCTTCTCTGGCTACGTTTGGGAAGCCAGCTTCCTGTCTCTTCGTCTCCTTTTCGTGGTCATGTTTCTGTCAATTATTGAGAGCTTTCAGGATCATCATGGTCGCCTGCTGCCTGCTTCACTCCTTGATCGCCTGCAGCCTCAACCTCTCCTACTATTACGTCCACCTACGTTCTGCCTTCGTGATCCCTGCTGGCCAAAATGGCTATGAATGATGTTTCACTTTTCGACTTTCGCGCTCGGCAGGACCCTTGCCTGTCTCGTGGTCTTTCTTTCCGTGAGGAACATTTGCAGGTCAAGAGAGCCAGCGATAAAGGTTGCCCAGTAGCATAACCACTTTCAGTGATGGAAGCCCGTTACATCGCACTGTACGGTTAGCCGCTCCCAGATCGCCTCTCTGTGTTCCACTTTTTTATAAAATGCTCCAGGAACTGTTAACCTGACCTTGAAGGACGGAGCAGCAGAGGTTACCATTAGGGAGAGAAGGAATACGAAGAAGGAGGATGAGAACATTAAGAGGTCTCCGGCTCCAGGGCTTCAAAGAAGATGGGCGGCAGAAGCAGTTGCCAGCAGCGCGTGGTTGTTTGCTGCGAAGCTGAAGAGAGAGAAACACCGGGAACGCCCGCCCTTGCCTTAGTCGTCATGAATGTCAACAGGCGCAGCGTTGTCGTTTGATAGAGAAGCACTCTCCTCTCAAAGAGTAAGCTGACACGAAATGGCCGGTGCTCAGCGGGTGTGCCATCCATCAGATCCTGCTGTTCTTCTTCTCTAGTCCTAGTGCAAGCTCAACGGCCCTTTTGACCACAAGCACTCTTCATATATATGGCCTTCTGCTTCCTTCTTTCATGATGAGGGTGTGGTCCCTCCGTTCTGCGGCTGGGCGTCTTGTTGGTAGCAGATTACGATGAATGAGGAGTAGCTTAGCCTTCGGCGCTCTGCCCTTCCTAGACATGGACGGAGATTCTCTCGGCGGCAAGCGAGGAGGGATAATGAGTGAGGGCTCAACCTCGCCCTTCGTGATAGTCTCAGTCCAAGGACTGTCCTCTACCCGAGAGAAAGACGCCATCAGTACGACTCAAAGCACCATGAGTAGTGGCAATGGCGCTCCTAGAAGAGAAAATGCTTCGGCAAGTATTCCGCCAAAGAGAGATGGGCCGAATGTTAATTCCCTGCTATTACCTGGTGCAGCAACAACATCGGAAGAAGAGATGGTCATCAAGAGCCCTGGAGAACATCCGCAATCTTCTGGCTGCATTGGCTCCTCGCAGAAGAGAGGCACAAACCCAGCGGCGGAGAGATCCCTGCCAATTAGAGTAAGAAGCAGTAGGGCTGTCAACGGGAGAACCTCGCTTGCTAACGTAGAAGAGAAAGAAGGTCACCAGCAAAGTGGCCACTGGGAGCTGGTGCCTTTATGGTCCACAGAGGAGGAAAGACAGCGACAGACAATAGTCGTGGATTTCAACGCATCTTTGTGCCAGTTGGTCTTTGGGACCCGGGCCCATCAGGCTTACCTACGGTTCCTTGCTTGGGCTACGAAGGGCCTTGGCTTTATCGTTCGGCGATGCTTTGATGCGTCGCTGCTCGCTACTTGTGCCACACTCCTTTTAGACGAGAAGCTCGGTACACCGCTATCTATCCTCGCCTTGGTTGGAGCTTTGCCAGCAAATCTTCTCATGGTGCTGGGACTGAACATTCGACTCTTAGGGAAAGTAGCCAAGAACGCAGAGTTCTGGATAATCACCGTTCTTATGCTTGTTCTCTGGGCCACGGTCGGTGTTCTCCTCGGCGGCACTCGTGGAGTCTTCCTTTCTGTCAGCACAGCCATCACTGGAGTGCTAGGTGGGCCTATTGAGAATAGCTGGCATTATCGTCTTAGATCGAGTGCCGGTGCCTTTGTATCATGGTTCTTTGGAACCCTGCTTGTGTGCACTGTCGCGGCTAGCATGGCTCTGAAGGTCTTCAAGGGCGGAAAGGTGCTAAGGTGGCCACTCGGTTCTCGCTATCTCAGCGGAGAAGATATCGTTATCCACTCCGCGGCCACTCTCATCATCTACTTCATCCCCCACCTTGTCCAGGGTGGCCGTTCCATCTGGCGACGCGTAAAGAGGGAGGATGGTACTCATCACCAATCAGCCATTAGCAGTCGTGGTGGTACCGCCACGATGAAGAAGCTTGCCTGTCTACAAATCCGTTGGCCCTTAGTTCTGCAGCAGGTAGAAGCTGGCGGAAAGCCTCTTAGCTCAAGGGCCGTTGTGCCCATCCTGCGGCACCAGGACGATGAAAGGAACAATTCACCCGTATTCAACGGCCGCGTGCCCCTCATCATAACTCTGCCAGAGTACTCGCGCATAGAGAGTGAGCGCTCCCTTCTGGATGCTGCCAGTGCAGGGTTAGGATTCCTACACAGGATCGGTGGAGACTCAATAGATAGAGGAGAAAATGGGGTTGATAGGACCAGGAAATGGATCACAAGGGATGTTACAGACGCTCAACAGGTTGCCAAGAGGCTAAAGCTGTGGGCAGTCCGCGTCTCACTCGTTGCTGGTGTCCTGCTGATACCGACGGCGCTTTCCTTTAGCTATAAAGCGAGGGACGCTCAACGTCAGCAGCAAAGCTCTAGCCACGTAGACAAGTTGAAGGCATTATGCATCACCACCTTCGTATGGAACTTGGTGTCTTTCCTTTATCTATCCTCCACTTGGAACTTGCATATTCTACGCTTACTTTGCCGGTCATCCTTCGACTTCTGGTTCCTCTTTGGACAGTGCGTTAGTGCGCTGCTCTCCTTATCGGATGCTTTTCAGTATGATGAGCGGTGTCTCATCATTTTGGCTTGGTGTTTCATGTACACAGCCTGTCTCTTGAGCGACTCCATGCTGCCGTTATGGAAGAAACGCGGTCAAAAGCGAGAAGGCAATGTTTCCTTGACACGTCCAGCCGTTATCACAAAGACTTTGCTGGGTTTAGGAGTCCTCCTCCCACTCCTGGCCACGCAGTGCTGGTTCCTCTATAACCTCTTTTACTATGTCGAAAGCCTACACCTTAAGTTTAGGACGATTCTTCACGTCACCAAGTATCTGGAGATAGGAGTAGAAGAAGGGGTGCAGACAGCACTTGGAAAGGACGAAGGTGGCGATACCACGTTGGACTTCAGCACGGATAGCTTCATCATCGCAAGGCTTACAAGTATCATCATCCTTTCTTTTCCATTTCTGTACCATCTGCTTATCGCCTCTGCCCATCGCCCAGTCATCGGTTCCACACCTACCACTAGGTCAGTATCCGGAGGTCAGTCTTCCACCTCATCAGGTTCCCCTACTTCAGACGACCAGTTCAATGTCGCGACGGAGCGGCCATTGCCGGGAGATCCCGTGGAAGGAACTGTCCTCTACTTCCTCACTGGCTATGTATCCTACGCCATTCCCGCAAGGCCTCGAAGAAGGCGATGACGCCGTCAAGGTTCTCAGTCCAATGTCGTAGGAGTAGAAACAGCGACGAATAATTGACTGTATGTACTTCTTATACTTACAATGACTTACTTGTCAGAAGATTGTCATCAACTGACGACAACATCTTGTCCCGGATCGGCCTCGCAAGCGCTCTCTGCTGAGTGCTGCTTGACGTCCACCAGCTTTTTATATAGTTAACTCATTCGTGAACTGTACTGCTAAACTTTGCCCTCCTGCCTGAGTCTCCTGCGCGGCAGTAAGGAGGGCTTGCTATGATATAGGTCCTGCTCTTACCAAGCGTAATTAATGATGCCCTAGACACATCTCTCATTGGTGGCTAGCACTCCGATCGTTAACGTTGTTGCCATCTGGTTGTCATGGTCTACCTTTCCGCCTGTCATGATGATCATCTAGCTCTGCTTCTACGGTCACATTGGAAAGCTACGCCGGCAATATGATGGAGCAATGACTTCGTAAGGAGGGAGGGCTTTCTGTTTGGGCGTTTGGCTCGATCGGTCAGTGCACTGGCAGTAGGAGAACATCGCAAAAACCCTGAGCTCCCATACATCCGTTTCTGCTTCTATTTCTCTACTACTAGTAGTAGAAGAAGCTTCTGTCTAACGTGGTGCAACGGTGATTATAATGGCCATCGCGTGCTTCTACGGGAAGAGATGGGTGGTAAACGGAGTCATTGCGTTCAACTGTCTGACCATGAGACGCTTTGGGACGGTGGAAAGCAGCAGGAGGTCCTAGGGTATGAGAGGTACAGGTGCCCACGGCACAGCTGTCCAGCTCTCGTCCTCCTGCCGGCCTATGACAATACTAAAGAAGATGATGATAGCTGTCGACTGTTTATTCAGAGGAGTGCCTTGCAGGAGCACACAAGGCCCGATATTGCTCTTGGCACAAGAAAGCCTGAGCCGTCGCTGTGTCTCCCTCAATGCAGTTGGTTTCAAAGATAAGAGTTAGCAAATGACTAGCCAGCACTTAGTAGCTGAGATAGCAGCACTGATGAGCCTGTTGGGATGGCGGCATGACCGTTACGCATCAGGAAAAGCCCCATCAAAGGAGTGGTTACAGTCGACCAACAATAAGTCATGGGACAATGCAGATGAGTTCTTGCTGTATAAAGGATGCTCTCAGACGTGAAAGAGAGGGCATCGGCCACACCCAGGTTAGCATTAGGAGAAGAGCTTGGCAACAAAGTCTTTAAACTAGACTCAGTGGACGAACGAAGTCCAACAAATGCCGTTTCCTCCTTCTACGAGTCTTCCGTCGGCATAAGGAAAAAGAGGGCTTCTCCTGCTATTCTGCCGGCTGAAATGCCCTGGGTGATAGCAGGCACGTGGAAGAGATTGCCTCCTTGCTCCCTTGAAGGCAGTCGGTGCGCTGATGCTGATATCTGGTTCGTTCGTTACAAGGCCCTAGTCTTAAGTCTTTCCAAGAAGACACTGAAACTAACGGGGAATGCCAAGAAAGGCGGTAGCGAGTATTGTTCGTTTGGGCCCCTAATGAGAGCTGGGACGGAGGAGTGCAACTCTTTCTTCCTGGCGTCGACAGACCTTTTGATTGAATAGCGTGTCACACGACCTGACAGACAACGTTATGATACTTTGAGTCCTGCGCGACTCATGGAGAGAGAGCAATGTTGGGTCCAGGAGAAGAAGAATGATCAATAAGGACGTATGTTCCTCTGTGGCAGAAGACGAGGCAAGGACTGCTGTGATGTCCACAAAGTCTTCATTGTGCATCATAATGTTACACCGAAGCCGGTGATGCTATACCGGCTGTGCCCCGGTCATCGCTCTTTATCATCCTTTGCGTCAAAGCTGAACTGGCCCCTCCCTCACCCCGACGGTAACGATGCAGACAGTCACGAAAAGTCTGCTAAAGGAGGATGAGCGATCGGCAGATATGCACCCATTGGCAAAAGGTGATCGTGGGAAGCATGCATTAAGTTGCAATGGAAGCTTGCCAAACGCGGAGGAGGCAACCACTGGAAGCAGGAGAGGGTCAAACGCCACAAAGGGACCTTTGGATACTGCCTGTGCCCGTAACGTCGGGCATGTTGAAATGAGACAGATGAGATGGTGTCTGGCTCCTTTGTGGTCCACGGATGAAGAGGAACAGCTCCAGACGGTCATCATAGACTTCAACACATCCATATGCGGCTTGCTTTTTGGTCGGCGTGCTCACGATGCGTTTCTTGAGCTCTTCAGAAGAAGGAAGGGTCTTGCAAGACTTACGCGCTTGTGTTACAACCTCTCACTCCTAGCAATCTGTTTGGCTCTCCTCCTCGGAGAGAGTATTGGAACTCCCCTATCTATCTTCTCAGTGCTTGGGGCTTTGCCAGGAAACCTGCAGCTCATCTTAGGCCTTAACCCAACCTTACTAGGTAAATCAGCAAGGAACCCGTCGTTTTGGACGCTGATGGCACTGACTGTCGGCTTGTGGGCAACTGTGGGAGTGATTCTTGGGGGTACGCGGGGCATCTGTCTATCAGCTGGCACCGCGCTGACAGGTACCGTCGGGGGTCCCATGAATAATAGCTGGCATTATCGGTTCCGGTCCAGTGGCAGTGCCGTCTTCTCTTTCTTGTTTGGTCTCGTCGTATATTGCATCCTAGCAGGAAGTGTGGCATTCAAAGTTTTTCATGGGGGCAAAGTCTTGAGATGGGCGCTTGGTTCCCGATATCTAAGTGGCGAAGACGTTGTCATCCACTCGGCCGCCACTCTTGTCGTCTACTTCTCCTTCCATCTCATCCAGAGCGCACGTACTCGTTTGCGCCGACTAGGAAGCTCTGTAAAGGCAACCTGGCCCAGAAGTTCTGGATCTATCACAAACGATAAAGGAGGAGAAAGCGATAAAGGAGGAGAAGGCGGTACAATATCTCTGCGGCGAACAAGGCGCATCCCCTGCACTGAGGTACAATGGCCCTTAGTGATATATCCCATAGGAAAGGGTCAAGAGCCACAAAAACCTTGCGCTCAAACTGGTCCATCATCAGAAAGTCCCGAAGCATGGACAGAGTGCAAACCATTCAACGGTCTAGTCTCTCTACATATTGCGCTTCCCGGACCGTCATTCCTGCTCAAGACTGAAGAAGGCGTAACAAGCAGTTTGTTCAGATCGCTGCCGGCGTTGCATCAATGTCATCGGCTAATAAAAAGCTGTTCTTCCTGCCTCCTAAGAACCGCCTGCTCTAGAAGAAGAAAGCACTCTGTAACTGCCCCGCACCCGGCGGAGCAGATCGAAAAGAGCGACGGCACCGAGAAGACAGTGGTAGAGGCCAACAAGGGAGTGGACGAGTCGGTGAATGACAGGGTAGCCTTTTTATGTCCTCCTATCATTCTCCAACTTGCAGCACGTTGCTTTCTTCTCACTGGACTTGGCCTGATCAATCTAGTGCTTTACCTTTCTATCAGAGAACAAGAGAAAGGCACTTCTGCACCTCAACTAGCTCCTTGGCTTTTACGATTGCTTTCTATCGTTGCCTTTTTATGGAGCATCGCTTGTTTTCTCTACCTCTCCCGCCTTTGGAACCTCCATCTTCTTCGGCTAGCTATGAAGTCGTCGTTTGATCTCTGGTTTCTTCTTGGCCAGACGCTGGCGGGCGGCATCTCACTCTCAGATGCGCTTGAGTATGATTACCGCTGCCTGGTGGTGCTCGCCTGGAGCTTTCTCTACCTTAGTTGTCTCTTCAGTGACCTTATGCTTCCAGTTTGCGAAGATGCTTTGGACAGCAAGAAGGGACAGTCCCGTCCTCCTGTTATCACAAAGCAGTTTATGGGCATGTGGATACTGGTTCCTCTGATCGGAACGCAATGCTGGTTCCTTTACAATCTCTTCTATGGCGGTGGGACCATGCAGCTGCGTTTCCGAACCCTTGTAAGAATCACCAAGACACTGGAGCTTGGGGTCGACAGGAAGAATCTTCCGGATACTATCACTGGGGAGGAGGCCTTTACAGGGGCAGACACTTTGGAGTTTAGCACCGATAGCTTCATCATCGCCAGGGTGACTTCCATCATCGTGTTTTCTCTTCCTCTTATCCTTCATCTCGCAGCTTTCTCATCTTCTAGTCGCGGGAGGAAAGTAGGAAAGCGGGCTGCTTCAGACAGCGTTTCCGGTCGCTCCTCTTTGTCAACCAAGAGCAGAAGAACTTCTGGCGGCGGTGCTACTGTTGCTTCTCTAACGACGGCATGTGAAGGTACTACACTCTACTTTCTTACTGGCTCGGTGACTTATGAGGTGCCTGTGAGACTGGACACATGAAGAAGGGTAGCCCCTATACTGGAGGGCGAGGTAACGACGACAGTTCAGGGTTGCTAAGTGAAGCCTCTCTGCTGTTAGAGTTCTTACTCCCTCCAAATAAACAGCAGCCAAAGGTAGATACTGCCTAATGTAGTGCCAAGAAGGACCTTGTTTATGCGTTAAAAGAAGCCGCGGGAAGGTTATTCCTCCTTGCTCGAGGCCATAGGACGACATAAGAAGTCTTCTTCTCAAGGTCTGGCCTTTGCTATTCCCTTGCAGGCAGTGATGTTGTCGCTTTTATATAGGTCGAAGGAGAAAGCGGCAGAAACAAAGAGCTCGTTTTTAGCTATAACTATCAAGGTTTAGAACAAGAAGAGGTGACCTCCGCTCGCGACCTCCAATGCCCTTCTCCGCTGAGGGACTTGACCCCTGTCTATTATTGTTTGAACAGTAGCGAACGCATTCGAACAGAGAGACAGGCGACGGCTGGAGAAGGTACATTCAGCGCCGCAAAAGAGGACGCTTATGAAAGCTGTTCCTAGTGAAGGAAGGAGGATCATCTAGACCTCAGAACGGTTATTACTTCTTCCTGATTCAGTCCGACCTCGCGAGCGATCATCTCTAGAGTCGCTGAGGTCTAGCGCTGACCAAGCAGCTGGCTGGAGAGTCAGCGAAGGTTCGTAGTCAATGATTAAGACCCATCAACAACCTACAAAGAAGAGAAGTAAGCTTCTGATGTGGAAGGGCCCGTAACAGAAGAAGTGAGAAGACGGACGAGCAGAGGGAGAGGCTGGAACGAGCTCTCAGCAGGGGCATAAGAAGTGTGGAGAGGGACCTTGAGCCCGAAGAAGGGAGAGAGTTCTGGCAGCAGCAGCAGCAGCAGCTCTGAGAGAACCAAAGTCCTAAAGTCCTCAAGACCACTCTCAAGACGAACAAACACTGTTATTATCTCGAGGGCTTTTTGACCTAAGATTTTTGAGTCCCAGGCCGTTACACAATCACTGGACTAAGTTAGGTGTCCTCAGTCGCTCTCCCCATCTCAAAAGGCAAAGAGACTGTTTGATCCTGGCTAGAGATCGAGACAGAGCGCGAAGATGAGAGAGCGAAGCCAGCACAAAGAGAGAGACCAATCGCTCTCCAGGTAAGCCCAGGAGCACATGAGCAGCCAAGGAAGCCAAAGAGAGAGAGACAGAGAGAGAGAGGAGAGAGAAGCAAACAGACAGAGACAGGGAAAGAGGAGAGGAACAGAGAGAGAGGAACAGAGAGAGGAACAGGGGCAACAGGAAGGAGGCGAAGGGAGCTCAGGAGTGAGAGAAAAAGACGAGAAGAAGGTCACTTAAAGTAGGTGTAAGACCAAGTGGGAGTTAGAAGAGGACAGAGTTAGTAGATGATGAACGGCCCTAGCGAGCTGTAGACGCCCTTGTTGCAAGTGATCCTGGCATATCAGTGTCAAGAGAGGAGAGACTTGGGGAGAGGTTATCTGAAAAAAAGCTAGAGACCGACCGGAGGATCATCTGGAGCACGCTGGGAGCTACACGTTGTGATATCTAAAAGCGGACAAACAGTAGAGTGAGGAGAATCGTGAACAGCGTGCGGGACTTGGAAGGATCCATGTAGAAGTCCTGATCTCGTGAGGAAGTAACTGAAAGTGCAGCAGCAGGCGGGATATCGAGGAGTGACAGTCGTCATGCCTTATTATCCCTAGCTTCCTGCGACGCACATTCAAATCCTCCGTTACGAGGACTAGTTCTTCCTTTTCTTTCATTTTATCCTACGCTAACAACGGCTCATATAACCCAGCAGAGCTCCTCCTCGTCGCTGATTGGAGATAGGACCATCTCAAGCTCCTTGACTTCTATCTCTCTCTCTCCTCGTTCTGCGCCAGCAGCGTCGAAGGTCATGACATTTTCCGCAGAGAATCCTCTGCAGCTCTAACTTCATTGTTGAGATCTTCACTCGCCTGCTCGTCTTAAACGAGAGTCGCTCTAGTGCAGCAGCAGGAGAAAGAGTAGGATGAAGAGGCATGAAGGCATTACTGGATGAGGAGGGCGGCAGGCTCGGCATATAATGAAGGCCCCCGACAGAGGAAGCGAAAAGAAGAGAGCCAGTCCTGAGGAGAGAGAGGACAACCATGCCGCCGAGGAGCAAGACAAGGAGTCCAAACTACAGACGATGCGCCTCTCTTCTTCATTCCGTCATTCTGCAGTCCCCGCGGGAATGGTTGAGCCTAAAAGCAGTGCGGCGGTCAGGCTTTCTTCATCCTCCATTGCTGGCCCTGGCGTCAGTCTCCAATCCCCGTCACCATCTCCTCTCCTCCGTTGGATGGCGTCTGATGCATCACAGAGCATGTGTAAGTCGTTTCGGCCAGAAGAGGACGCTGTGAGAGAAAGAGAAGCAACAGGAACCTCAACAGCTGGACAAGAGGAGGAGGCTGAAGAAACCTGCTGGGTGATGGTTCCGCTCTGGTCGACAAAGGAAGAAGAACTTGCTGGGACACTGGTCGTGGACTTTGGAGACTCCATCTGTAGCAGACTCTTCGGCCCTCGAGGCCATCAGCGGTACTTTGAGGGCCTTCTTCGCTATCGACGGCTTGTCCGTCTCTCTTTACTGGCATATAATGCGGCACTTGCAGCAACCTGTGCATCGTTGCTAGCAGGTGAACGATGGGGACTAGCGCTCTCCGCCTTCGTTGCCATTGGGGCGTTACCTGGGATCGTACAAGCCTTGGTATCAGTCAACATCGCGCTATTGAAGCGCGTTATCAGCAGCTCTCAATTCTGGAGCATCTGCCTGCTGGAGCTAATGCTGTGGGGCACTATTGGCATCACCCTAGGCGGCGTCCGTGGACCGCTTCTCGCTTTCTCAAGCGCTCTCCAAGCAGTTACTGGGGGCCCATTCTATGATGCTTATCACTACCGCCTACGACCCAGCACTGGCTTCTTGGCCACATACTTTGTTGCCATCGTTCTCTACGTTTCTTTGTCTGTGAGTATGGTGCTGAAAGTCTTTGAGGAGGGCAAGATGTTGCGTTGGGCCATTGGCAGCAGGCAGCTCACAGGGGAAGACGTTATCGTGAATTGCTCAGCGACAATTCTTATCTCCCTTCTCCCTTTTCTCTTGCAGTCCTTCCGAGCGAGATGGCGGAGGGACAGTGGCAAGATTCAGGGCAAGATAAGGAAGAAGACTCAGCCAGTTCAACCACACATCTCTCGTACGCTTGATCCTACCACCCTTACCACTGGGAAAGAAAAGAGGATGAGAGTCGTTCCTTGTTTTTACCTACAATGGCCTCTTGTGCTGCAGCCCAGGAACAGCCTCAAAGTAAAGGCGGTGGCGACAGTGACTGGTAACCTCATCGCGGAACACGTTTTCTTGGAGCAGCACAAGGAAGCAGAAGGCAAGAGGCTGGACCAGCAGCTTGGGCAGGATCGGCAAGATGAAAAGAAAACAGAGAAAGCGACACCAGATAAGCAACAGCCAGGCGGCAAAGGACAACAAGATCTGCGTGCCCCAATGCAAATTGCTGGGCCTTGGGAGGCTAAAGTGTACAGCGACGGCACCGACTTGTTCAGACACATCCAAAACAAAGTTCTTGCATCGTGCTCATTCCTTGTAGGAAGAAGACGTGGGCGGAAGCTCAAGCGAGGAACGACCATAAAAGGAAACACAGAGCGGCAAAGACCGAGAGGGAGAGGCGAGAGCGGTTCCCAACTGCCATTAACGAAATGGAAAATCATTGCGGTCCAGAGCTTTACGTTAGCCGGCGTCTGCACCATCCCAGTGGCCTTCTACCTGGGCAATGCGAGTGAGAGTTCAACCACAACTTCCGGATATTCTTGGCTCTCGCCGGTATTCGCTGCTTGTTGTCTCGTGTGGAATGCCTTCTCCTTCCTCTACATGGCCAGATCTTTTAACTTCGACCTCCTTCGGCTAGTGTTTGGCTCCTCTTTTGACTTTTGGTTCCTTTGCGGCCAAGCAGGAGCACTATTTGTCTCCCTTTGCGACGCTTTTAGATATGATGAGCGCTGCCTCCCGCTACTAGCTTGGTGTTTGCTCTATGCAGCGTGCCTCTTCTGCGACTCCATTATACCATCATTGCCAGCAAAGGCAGCAGAGACGAAGTCAGCATTTGCTGGAGAGACGCGGCAACTCGGACAGCCTAAAGAGAAGGATTATAGAAGTTCTGTCGGCACTGCAGCAGTAACGAAGCCTTTTCTAGGCGTTGCCATTCTCTTCCCTCTTTTGTGCACCAAGTGCTGGTTTCTCTATGATCTGATATTCAGAGATGGAAGTCTCCATCTGCGGGCACGGAACCTACTCCACATCACCAAGTATCTGGAGGACGGAGGGGCCAGAAAGGATCACTTGGAGAGGACAGAAGAGTCCCACATCTTAGATTTCAGCACGGACAGCTTCATAGTGGCGCGACAGATGTCGCTCATTGTCTTCTCTCTCCCTCTCCTCTACCATCTAGCCATCAAATGCTCTGGCTATAATCTAACGCTCCCTCTATCAAAGGTCGCCGCCTCTTCCTCTTCCTCCGCACCTTCTCAAGGAATGGATGAAGCCAATGATACGGGTTTACAGCGGTCTCGAGAGGAGAACGCCAGGCAGCTATATTTTCTGACTGCTTCGGTCTCTTATGAGGTGCCCACCAGCCACCGTCCCCGTCGGACCTCATGATCTGAAGTGATGACTAACAACTTAAGAGGCCACACCACTATGTTAGTGTGAGAGCTAGAGCAACAGCTGGAGCCCCCGGGGCTCAACCTTCCTCTGTGATGGACGTCTTCTTGGTTAATAAATACAAGCTTTCGCCCTTGTGAACGTCGGTCAGAATGGTGGGACACAGGCAGGCTATAGACTAGCTCAGGCTCCTCGTACTCTAAGGAGGTGCTCTAGTGTATGCACAGGGCAGGGCTGCTTAGTATAGTAGGCGGCGAAGGCATGGCAAGAAGGCGAGGACGCTAAATTCTGGACAGGGGACAAGGCCGTGAATGTTGTCTTGTGGTGACTGTGAGCCTCAGACAGTATTGCACACTCCGCACTGGCGTCCTTCCTGCAAAGAACCCGCTTCAGAGCGGCGTTGGCTCCATTCTATAGACCATAACATACGTAGCAAACTAGGGCGTCGCAAGTTGATGTCTGCTATAATAAGCTCCTTGGCAAGCATTTGCTTATCTCGAACACTGTGTGCGATGAACCTACCGTTATTAGCTTCGACCTTCTATTCGTAGCTTAGCTCTCAGTCGTACGGATGCAAGAGGGCGCCTGCCTTCTTCCATCCTCTCTTAACGTCGTCGATCATCTGGAAGAAAAGCTGCTTGTGTGCGCGTTAGAAGAATAACTTGTATGCTCTTCTCGACCAAGCTGGGATGGAGCAGCAGCAATCTGGACGTGGGACAGATAGCAGAGGCATGAGGAACACGGTTCACCTACGGCCACGACGGGAGATCTCCTACGATCGTTTATGGATGATCCCATTCACGCGACTTCTGTCCCATGTCTGCTACTGGTCCATTACTGATTGAGAGCAAGCAAGGAGCCTTGGTGCTTCCTTGCGCTCCTTGTCTCATTCTTGCGGTTGGCAGCACGACTCCCATCAGAAGCAAGCGGGGTGATGTCACATGGGTTTCTTAGGTCGTATGATGGGTTGGAGCTCGGGTCCCAAGGGTGGTGTCTCACTGTGATGTCATTGTTAGGCTGACTCGGGTCTCGGGTCTCGGATACCCGGGTCATCTCTGATCAGGTTGCGCTGACAAGAAAGGGACTTCAAGAAATTTGCTGCCTACAATCGATCTTTGTACGTAACGAAGCTCACAAGAATCTCCTGTTCGTCCGTCCCTTCTCCTCTCTCTGTTCCCAGTCCCGCTCACAGAGCCGCATCATCACACTGTCTACTGGGCTGCTGGATGGAGTAGACCTTGCTTCTCATTATCGCCTCGCCACCACGCGACAGCAGACCACGATCGACTGTTGGTGCTATTGGAAGAACGTTATATCTGCTAACATAGTGAACTCGCTGACTCTCTTGGAAGTAGAATGTCAAAGAGCATCAAGCGCAGCGAGCCTATTCTGGAAGTCTCCAATGCACCTCCGATCTATGACTCTGTTGAAGAGCTCGCTAGCCATTTCGGACAGTTCGGCGGTCGATACATCCCGGAAACCTTAGTGCTGGCGCATGAGCAGCTAGAGAAGGTAAACCGTCACAGCAGCGAACGCTTGCTCTTTTTGTTCTTGGGCATCATCTGTGACGCAGGTTGCCTGGCTCCATCAAAGTATCCGTCCTCTAAACAGTGCAGTTCTTGCACGGTGAAAGCACGATCCTCGTTAGCCCTTCATTGCGTAATGCTACGTTTCGGTACTGCTTCCAGGAATATGTGAAGGCTACGCAGGATCCTACCTTCAGAGAGGAACTAGAGAAGCTTGGGCGCGACTACATTGGGCGGCCGACTCCACTATACTTCGCTAAGAGACTTACAGATGAAGTAGGAGGGGCCCGTATATGGATCAAGAGAGAAGACTTGGCGCACACAGGTGCTCACAAGATTAACAATGCGGTTGGACAGGTAGGCTGCCATATTCTGGAACTGCATCATAATGCCGTTGTTCTCTATGACTTAATCTCTCTTGCAACTGCTTGTTGACTGCAGGCCCTCTTAGCTAAAAGACTAGGAAAGAGACGAATTATCGCGGAGACAGGCGCTGGACAGGTAAATAAAAGTGCCAGGTGCACGTAGACGATGAAAGCACTGACAGACTCTCTGGCGATAGCATGGAGTGGCTACGGCGACGGCATGTGCTCTTCTAGACCTGGACTGCACTGTGTACATGGGGTACGAGGACACTCAACGTCAAGCACTGAATGTCTTTCGCATGAGAATGCTCGGTGCGACTGTGGTCCCTGTCAAATCAGGAAGCCAAACGCTGAAGGTAAGCTTGGATAGGTTGTAAGGTGTGAGACAGGGAGTCCTGGCGGCCATTTCCTGTTTATTGTCTTATCATTCCCGGTCTTACTTACACTTGTCATCCTGGCCTCCACGCCCATCTTAGGATGCGATCAACGAGGCACTGCGTGACTGGGTGACGAATGTCCGGACAACTCACTACATCATCGGCAGTGCCATTGGGCCGCATCCTTTCCCTACCATTGTAAGAGACTTTCAGGCTGTTATTGGCAAAGAAGCCAGAGCCCAGGTATCCATCGTAGATCTACAGTCGGTTGAGCGTGAGACAGTTGACACCATTTGGGTTCTGCGCTGTAGATGCTTCAACAGGCCAAGAAGCTGCCAGATGCGGTAGTGGCATGTGTAGGGGGCGGAAGCAATGCGATTGGCCTCTTCCACCCATTTACGGGCGACAGCGAGGTAAAGCTTGCTGCGAAATCACGCGGCTTCTAACCCCTCCTCGTAATCGCTCTTCCTTATGGACTAGCAGTTGTCTCATTCCTCGTTCTCGCTTACAGGTTGAAATGTATGGCGTGGAAGCTGGGGGAGAGGGCGTAGATACAAATAAGCACTCGTCTACTCTGTTCGCTGGGACTCCCGGGGTGCTGCACGGGACACGCACTTACCTCATGCAAGATGCACATGGACAGATTACGGAGACTCACAGGTATTAATGGGCCAAGAGAGGTTGGAGCCTTTACTGTCTAGGCTAGATTGCCGTCACTACCTGATTGCTAGTCACGCAACTTCCGAGCTCTCTTGCGCCACCCAGGTCGTGACTACCTCTTGCCTTTGGGCTCTGCATCTGACCACTTGCTCCTCTCTTAATAGTATTTCTGCCGGCCTGGACTATCCAGGTGTGGGCCCTGAGCACGCATTTTTGAAGGAAAGTGGTCGTGCCACTTATGTTAGCGTGACGGACAGTGAAGCTCTGGAAGGCTTCAAGGTAAGACAGCGCGACATTGGTCACCGTTCTCGTCTGTTATTACTCTATTCTATAGTCTCCCGGACCGTTTATGAAGCAGTGGAATGGCTGATACTGCGAGTTCTGGGCTTGTCTTCTTACCTCCGATTTGCTTATTGCTTTTCAATCACTTCACAGCTCTTGTCTCGGACTGAGGGCATCATTCCTGCTTTGGAACCCGCCCATGCGATCTACTTCGTTCAAGAGCTGGCAAAGAAGTTGGGCAAAGATAAGGACGTTCTTATTCTTCTGAGTGGTAGAGGGGACAAGGATATGATTCAGGTCGCAAAGGCTATGGGCGTGGAAATGGAGCTCTAGCTCTGTTGAGAAGCTTCTGTCGCCTTCTTATCCTGCCGCTCATCCCAATTCTGTTGCTTCCGACTTCAATACCTAAATCCCATTACCTCGTTGGCCTCTGAAGCGTCCAAGCTTGCCTACTGTTAGGGCTTTCGCCACTAGCTTCCCTGCTAGCTTCCCTGTGGGAAATAACTCAATCCACAGCTCTTAAAAGTGCAGCGAGTATTCAGCGTTGCCCATTTATCTCCATATCTGGCAACTATAAAGTTCACCATGAATTAACCATCAATGATGGGGTGAAGGTCTAACTTCTAGAAGTTGCTAGTGATGTTTAGGAGTTTCCAGTGCGGATCTCTCCCTAGTGGTGCCCCTAATCCTAGATATGAACCGTCTCTCGCCAAATGTCATTGTGGGCAGTAGTGAGCAGAACTCTGAATTCCTCCCCGTCTACTTTCGGACAGCTGAGCGCTCGCGGAGCTCCATCGCTAGTGCTAAAGCGCTGGTAAAGAACATGGGCATTTGGAGGAGCGAAAGATCTGCATAGTTCGACCTCATTTCAGAGTGCCACCGCGCATCCCATAGAAGGCCAGCGTGCTTGCACAATAAACTATGCCAGCCGTGATGCTTCGCCAAAAGGGATATCCAGTAGATGAATAGAGAGTCTTCATAGAAACTGAGGGGACCCGAACAAGGTGGTCAAGCAGAGGAGGCTTTTCAAGGCCTACGAAAGCGGATGCGAAAGGACAACATGGTGGGGATCTTCCGTTATCAGTGTGCTCAGCACGTAGGTGGGAGCTTCAGGGCAAGGGAGCTATTTACCGAACTCGCGCAAACCAAGTTGAGGTTGATTGACAAGAAGAAGGCACTAGAAGGATGGCCAATGCGCTCCAAACAAGTAGCTCCCTTGCGCTGGAGGTACTTACATGCTGCGTAGACTGGTACCGGAAGATCGATGATTCTGACCATCTTGCTGTTACGCTTTCGTTTTCAAACTCTGCGGTCACATGCTTCCCACGAACCGTCATGAGCCAGAAGTGACTATGCGACTGCCTTTTCGATTGACGTATGGGACGACGATTCTGTGTCCATGACGGATACTGCAGAAAGATGGGGCAAGCGTAGAGGGTGATGCGTCGGGCCAGGCGACGCTTGACTTAGATAGATTCTATCCTTCAGCGCTTTTCTCGCCCTTCTGACGGCCCCCTTCTGACGGCGTGTTGGATAGGGAAGATTTGGTATCTCCAGACCTTTCTAGTCAATGCTGCAGAAATGGTATGCTGAGAGTCCAGGACTCCATGCTGCTCTGCCTTACTTAAGGCTGCTGCATGACACAGCCCAGCAGCAGCAGAAGATGGCGGAACAAGAACTATAAGCCGATGCTTGACGACTGGCTCTACTAGGGCTGAAGAGACAACAAGATGCAGAACCCCGCTTTTGCCTGCCTGCAAATGATCAATCAGTGGAAGTTGTACACTGTAGGTCTCTATTCTTTGAGCAAACTTGCGCTGGCGTCTCTCAGCAGCTTTTCCTATAGAATTTTGCAGAGAAGAGAGCTCTCTGACTACATCATAAGGCGTAGAGCTATTGTACCTGTTAGTCCATCCTTTCATTCAGCAACTCAGCTCATAGCTCCTGGGGGAAATCACCTTCGGATATCCTTGATCTTTGACAGGTTCTGACAGGTTCTGATCAAGCTCTTCCAGAAACTCCTCCTCGGAGACAACAAAAAAACTGCAGATCTTTGTCCTTCTCGATGTCTGAGCATCTGGGCTGGGAAGGGCGAGGAATCATCGCGAGGGAAAAGGCAAACCTTCTCACTAGCCAGCAATCCAACAATGGAATTTGGAGTACGGCATGGAGCTGGGAGAGCTGTAGATCTCCTAGTCCTCCTCTTGCTCCTCCTAGTCTTATCACCAGCGGTTCCGGCGACCTCGGCGTTGGATGACATTGAGGCGTCAGATGTCAACGTCGGAGGTGAACTTTTTGAAGGTGGAGACGTGTTACGAGCGGGTGACAAGGTAGAAAGAAGACGATGGGAACTGCCATGCTCGGATCAGGTACTATAAGACGAGTGTACGCTGTTTGTTGCCTTTGTTAACATTTGAAACGACCGTGGACTCCCTGCTTTGCACCTTGCATGTGGCTTCCCGGCTGCTTTCCAGTATGAGCCTCGGGTGCCCGGCTGCCACCCTGAGTCCGTCTGCGCGCGGGTAGTCATGGATGATTTCTTATCACCAGAGACAGTTGAACATTTGCTGGAGATCGCAGAGAAGGGAATGGCCGGACGAGACCGAAGTGGAGGACCTACCATTATGGATGCTAATTCAGGCAAGACAACATAGCGTGGGTGAAAGGTGCTTCGAATAGGCATCATCATCATCAATCTCCTTGTTCATGATCTACGATTGATTGGGTATACGATAGAAATGAGGGTGGACATTGTAATCTTCCGAGTGTGTGGGATGATTGTAAGGAGAACCGCTATCTGACGGATCATAGGCTACGCAGATGTCCGGCATGAGGAAGGTTACTGATGCTGACATACTCTTCTTGGGACAGGATATGTTAAGGACGGAGATGGCCTGATTAACATCTATCAGCACCCCACGAAGAAGAGGGCACTCAAGAAGGTGTTTTCGGAAGCGGACTACAAGGTTTATCGCAGGTTAGAACTGACACTGGGTGATGGAAAGAGATAGTGCCAAGTGTAAAAAGTCATGATTGATCAGAGACCGAGCCGACGCGGTTGGTTTCATATGAGGAACCGATACGAATTCTGGTATAAAGGATGTTCTTTGACGGAGGCTTAGTGAGACCACCCCTTAAGGATCTGTAGATACATGTTCTCCATTGATCAGTAAGGGGCACCCCTTTTTTGTTAATCTAGCGCTGACCTCATTTCTCTAGTGTGATTGAAAAGATCCGGCTAAAGGTGATGGAAGAGTTCTCGCTCTCCTCACTCTTCTTCACAGCGCCTACCTTTATCACTCGGATAGTCGGTAACAAAGACTGGAGCCCTAAAGATCTGCACGACGAATACTGGTCAGTCTTCGATGCCGCCTCCTGAACCCACTTCCTCGTAGTTCAAGTTTAACGTCCACTATATCCTTCCTGTACACCCTCGTTACGTATATTGAGAAGGCATCCGCATGTGGATAAAAACAATACTCCGCACTACGACTACTCTGGCCTTGTTTACCTATCAACTCGAGGGAAGGATTTTACCGGTGGACTCTTCGCCTTCCTGGATGAAGGACAAAAGAACACCACTGTAGAGCCAGCCAAAGGTATGCGCTCCCCCAAGATCCGTTAATTTGTTTTGCTCTTCGGCTTCTTTCACATCAATATTCAGCTCTTTTCACCCTAATTTTGAAGTTTCCTGCCTAGTAGTCAGTGGTTCTAAATATCCTCTGCTCACTGTTACAGGCCGACTGCTGGTCTTCTCTTCGGGAAGAGAGAATCTTCACCAGGTAACCCTCTTTCGTTGTTGATTTTCGCTCTCTAGCTGTATTAGGGGTCTGTCAAACGCGGCGGCTGTGAGGGCTAGTGATTATAAGCTCTACGTCTTTCTTTCTTCTCTGTGTCACAGGTACGCCAAGTGGAAAGCGGCGTCCGATATGTAATGAGCATGTGGTTCACTTGTGACGAACGGCGAGAGTTCAAAAACTTTTTGGATGGAAAAGTACACCGATACTTCAACAAGATCAAAGATCAGTTTAAGAGGGAGCAGACAGGAAAGGCAGAAAGAGAGGACCTCTAGCGGGGCGACTTAGCATGGAGTCTATTTATGCATTCAAGGTGCAGTCCACCTGGCTCGAAGAGCTCTGTCTAGTCTTGACATGAAAGACATTGCATTTCTCGTGCTGTAAAATGCAAGAGCAATGAATTTCCATGACGTAAATTCGTCACAGAGCCCGGTTTGCGGGAAATGATAGTGCATTTCTGGCGCTCTATTGTGCGTGATCTGTTCCACCCTACTAGGAGGAGTCTGGTGCCGACTCTCTCTTGCGGTACCACGGGGGCTGGCTAAGTGTTTCTTGTCACAGAACGAGCTGTTTTTATGAAGTTTTGCCAATGATTCTTCCTTTCGATGTTTTGTGGACATTCTGATGTCCGAATGCAGAGGCATTCTCGAAGCTGAGATAAAGGACACCGGCGAGGTAGGCTCGCAGTCTCTGTATGATGCCCATAAAGATTAACATCGTGACTGGAAACGATCAGTCCTCTTACTAGTTTGAAAAAGAGGAACATCATATCAGCTGCTGTGGAAAAGTAGACGGGCTAATGCTTAGTGCTGCTATCGCAAGTGTATCACTGGTGAGAAGAGTCCGTGTGGCATTACCGCATGGAGTTCTTAAGCATCCCTCCCAGAGAAAGCTCACTGGCTGTTCTAGAGACATCTTCGGTGTCTGGCACTTGCGGCTCACTCCTCCGTTAACGGGGACGCAGCATCGTTCTCACCGAGGCTCGATGGACCGGGACCTACTTGCCTAAGCTAAACTCAGTTCTAAGACATCTTCGGTGACTGGCACTTGAGGCGCACTCCGCCGTTGATGGGGACGCAGCATCGTTCTCACCGAGGCTCAATGAACCGGGACCTACTTTCCTGAGCTACACTCATGCCACACTCATCGTGCCAAACCTCAACCGAGGCAGATGTCGAGCGCATAGATGATCAAGTAAAAGGACAGAGGGAGGGGAAGCTAAACGCATGAGTAGAAGAACCGGACAGATTAATCAAGCTTTAGTTATCGTATCATTGAAAGGTTAGGGCCACAAACCTGAAGCTTACCTCAGTACTTTTCTATGTTTTCGTAGCAGAGCTTCCTATAAGACCAATGGAAAGTTTCTTAATTTGAATATTTAGAGGCCGCGCACAATGTACGTATACACCTCTCTGATACCTTATAAAGCATTATCTTTGCGCACTGCTTCACACATTCTTCGCGCGAAACTCTGGTTTGAACTGTCGAACCGAGAGGAAGGAAGACGGGGAGAGCTTTGGATTGAAAGGTGAAAGAGTGAGTTCGATACGCATCAACACCAAGCGACGAACTGGACAGTGAACAGAGGCACGGCACACAGAGGTGAGGCACTAGGGCCAGGGCTGACCGCGTATCTGCCTGTTGGGCAAGGCTTTGTCAAGTCTTTAGGGGCAGTCTGCTGGTGCCGAGCTCGGTGGCAGGATCAGGTCGTTATCACCTCTCTCTTCCGGCGCCTCGATATGCTAATTAGCTACCGGTCGCCATTAGACGACAGGCGGAGGTGGACAGAGGCTTAGCTGGACGTCTGTCTAACTCGCCGTGGAAGGGAGAGGCCTATCTCCGCGTGTCTGGCTAGATTTATCTGTCGCCCGCCGAGACGCTGCGACGGCACCTGCAGAATTAGGACCTTAACGCTAATCCAGCAGCTCTTTCTACTCGAGCCATGCCCACGACAGGAACAAAGAAACCTATTGCCGATGCCGCAGCTGCTGCGGCACTTGAAGCAGATAGAGAGCTTGCCGTCTTGACATTCCGACAGAGGTAAGGTATCTTGCTGTCATCGGCACTGTCGCTTCTAGCTCAGGCCCCAGTGCCCCAGTGCCATTTAGCATATTTGCAAGTCGATCTATCTTATCACGAAGTTCCCTAACCCCTCAGAGCGCACCTCTATGGTCTCTAAGCCTTCCATTGCAGTCCTAGGTATCCCTCTCGGCGGTCGACCATAAGCTCGCCCCAAAAAGCACAGCACATTTCTTCGGACGTCGAGGTTAAGAAGGAGAACGAGGCGAAGGGGCGCAAGACCACGGTTGGAGATGGAAGAGGCAGAGAGGGAATAGACTCCCCGCAAGAAACCGGGGATCTCAAAAGCAACAACCTGAAGGAGGAGAATCTCCCGAAGAGGCGCCGGAGGTCTGCCACAGTCGCCCCTCTGTCTCCGGGAGCAAATCAGGTATACTCAGCGGAAGACAAGAGAGAAGATGTCGCCGATGCACTGTCTCCCTCGACGCTCCCATCATCAAGATCCAAAAGGAGGAGTGAGATATCAAAGCCTCCAACCGAGCCTGGAGCTAAGAAACAGAAAGTCACTCCGGCCCGGACTACTAGTCGCAAAAGCAAAGGCGGGGACGCATTAGAACTGGATGTTCAGAAGCAGCTCAAGAAGGAGGTCAAGAGTCCGACAGAAGTAGAGGTGGAGACTCCCAGGGAATCAAGGGAAACTGAAGAGGATCCTTCTTGTCCGCTTTGTGCGGAACCTATGCCCGATTCCGCGGTCATCATCTGTGATGACTGCAACGGGGAGTTCCACATGGCTTGTTTGAGACCTCCTCTGAGAAAGGTGAGAAAAGTGCGTGATCAGAACAAGCTGGTGCGGCATCCCTTCTTGCTATCCAACGCTATTATTGGTCCTTATGAGATGGGTGTGAGCCATGTCTGTTGGCCCGTAGTTGTCCATATCCTTCTTTCGTTTAAGATTCCGTACCCTGTTGCTCCTCTGCCGCTTCTAGGTGCCTCAAGGAGACTGGTTTTGTGCTGAGTGCAAAGTGAAGCAAATGTCAATGAAGAAGTCCAGCAAGAAAACTGCGAAAGGCGGTACAAACTCGTCCTCACATGTTCGAAGTAAAGGCCAGGCTGCGGAAGAGACAAAAGAAAACTTAGGGATGGTAGGCAAGAAAATACTTTTATTTCCAAAAGGTGAAGATTCCAACGAAGAGGACGATGGTGAGAGCGACGGAGAGGGAAAGGCCTGGTTGACAGGTCGCATCATCAAGTATAACGTTTCAGATGGACGTCACCTTGTTTCCCTGTTTGGGGACGACGAAGTGCGATGGATCCACCTTCAGAAGGAGTTTGAATACATTCTGTGCAAGGAGGTCATCTTTGTGCAGGCAAGTGTACTTTTACCGTGACCGAGGTTACGCTGTTCTCCGCTCTCTTCTCTTCCTTGGTCCCTTCCTGTTCTTACCGTGACTATGATGAAGTCCGTCGCAGATCAGGGTAGCCTAAGACCCACTCAGCAAGTAAAAGTTTAGCCTATTCTTTGTTGCTCACTAGGCGTTAACTCTCACACCTTAGGTTCGCGGTCATCCTGCATGGCCTGCACTGCGATGTGTTAGGTCTCCAAAGCTCCAAGAGGAACACTCAGACAAGCTGCAGAGAGGTAAGGGCCTTACCATCTTCTATATTTTCAGAGATTGCTCTTCTCAAATAATTCATTGTCCCTTTTGGTGCCTCGGTTACCTGAAGCTTTTCTGATCCTGCTGAACGTAGATTCTCGGTCAGCCTAGATCTTCATATTGTAGAGACTTCCCTGCTACGTTAGGGAATGTGCGGTTTGAAGCCGTCTCGAGAACTGCGCGATATCTCAATCATCTAAGTGCTTCTACCTCTTATCCTAGGCGAAGAATATTGTGTCTTCTTTGAGACTGATGAGGAGGGTTGGTACCACACCCGAACCTTTATTCCCTTCACGCTTGAGAATATTCAAAAGCTAGCCGCAAAAATCAAGAAGAAAGCGTTCCACTTAGCGGTGGAGCAGGCACAAAAGGAGCTAGCAGATGAACGGCGAGTGATTCAAGCAGAAGCAAAGAACCGGTTGAAAGCCCTACAGAGCACTCTCCAAGGGAAAGACTGGTTAGAGGTTAGTACCGGCGCGCTTCACGTGTTTTTTTACCGTCTCCTACACTATTATATCATCTTCAACCTTTCCTTTGGAAGTGATGCTCTGAGGAGTGTCTCTTGGCGTCTCAGATAGACCTTTCAGGCCTCGAACTCGCTGTAGAGGCTTGAGCTATATACCTTCTCATTCCCGATGGTCCTTTTCTCTTGAAAGGCCAAAATCACTGACCGTCTCCACGCCTTCGATTCTCTCGTGATGGTTTGTCCTCATTTCCTTATTCTTCTGCTGGTGCGCTCCAGAAACGTGTTTCGGTGTTCCTGCCCGAAGTAAACTACCCACAAGGAAGCTACTGCTATGGGACAGTGAAGCAGTACAGCGAGACCTCCAAGAAGCATCTCGTCGCTTTCCATGACCTAACTATCCGGCCTCAGTGGCTCTCGCTCTGTGCGCCTGCTGGAGCATTGCAATTGTTAGGGGAGGACGAAGAGGAAAGCGGGATGGAGTTCAAACTTGGAGTGAAGAAAGGGATACTCTCGAGCACCAGAGGATGGCACGATGAGGTGCCAAAGGAGGAAGGACAGATATCAGGTGACGACATGAGCCGGATTGAAGTTCTCTGCTTTACATAATGTTCTTTGAGAGTTGCGGTGGTCTTTTATTTCCCCTGGTCATCTTTGGCACTGCCGATAAAGAACGTCGTCTTTGTACTGATGCTACCATTTTTTTATATTTTTTATTGCCAGGGAAAGGGCGATGTACTGCTTGTGAACTCTCCAATGGAGACGACCTACTCTCGTGTGCAGTCTGCTCCATATCTCTTCACAAATACTGCCTCGATCCTGCAATGAAGCACCTGCTCTCTGGAATGCAAGAGAAGGAGAAGTCTTTAGGGGAAAAGAACGGCGTCGGATTCGTATTTATTTGCGGAGAGTGTGTCACATGCAGGTACCCATTTGTTCCGCGTTCTAACTCCCCCAGGATGCCCTGCCTTGCCGCGGGCAACGCCTGCAATTTATTCTTCGTCACACCCCTTCTTTGATGCTATCTTCCATTCCCGTTAGATGAGACTCTGTCAGCCCTGCACAATAGTCTATGGTTTAGTGGCTGAGGTCTTCTTTCGTACCTTCCCTTTACTCTCACTACTTGGATACCACAATGGACTATCTCCCGGACTACGTCGCCACTCCTCACTTCCCTTCCTTTTATATCAACTACAGAGGCTGTGGTCTTCAGAAAACCTCGGAGCAAGGAAAAGACTCGAAATGGCATCAGGTTGAGGTATGGGTGTATCGCAACCATGCGGCTTTACTTGTACCGCTGTTAGGTGGCATTCGGAGCGTAGTCTCATCCCACATCCGCCAACATCCTCTGTCCTAGCTCTTCGCTAATGGGTGACCTCTCTCACAGGTTTCGTCTGAACGCGTGACTGTATGTTCCAAGTGTGTAAAAGCCTTTGAGGGCCGAGAATTCTGTCCTATTTGTCTACGATCTTGGGCAGCATCTGACTGCTCACAGATGATGGGTTGTGATGGCTGCGACCTCTGGGTACATGCTGCTTGCGAGGGAATGACTGAGGAAGAGTATCATAGCATTGCCAGAGGAGAGCACCCAGTGTGGGCTGAGTCCTACCTTTGTCCCGCTTGCAGGTAGATATCGTTTCCTTCTCTCTGAGAGCAAAAGCTCAGTCCTTGCTGAAGGTGTCTCTACCGTTGATAGTACTTGCGGCTAAGCTCATAGGGTTCATGCGTTTCCCACGCCTTTATGCCAACGGAATTGTACCTCCTACCTCTTGAATAACCCTATGCGATCTGATCGCCTTGGGCACACGATCCCTCTCCTCTCTGCCATTTCTTTGTTTGCTGCCACGATTCAGATTGAAGGTGATGGTCCAAACCTTGGACCACCTCTGCGCGGAAGATCGGACCTTCCTTTTCCTGGAGCCAGTGACCCTCGACATTGCTCCAACCTACTTCTCTATAATCAAGGAGCCAATGGATCTGCAGACAATGAGGGGCAGAGCTTTCAGCGGCGAGTACAAGACCCCACAAGGTACGGTGGTGGAAAAGAGTGCTATTAGAGAGAGATCTTTGACAGAAAGAGCGAATGCGAGAGCAAGCCGATGGATGTGTTCCTCACTTACGCTATATGATGTTCAGACCTACGAGATGATTTAGAGCTCTTGTGCTTCAATGCGGTCACGTTCAATCAGCCTCCAGGCAAGATCTGGCGGGAATGTTGGCGATTTTATAAAGCAGCTATTGCCATTATTGAAAAGGTTTGTCCTTCTTGGGGTTTACCGCTTCTAGGATGGCATGGACGTAGGGGCTGTTTTTATCCAGCAACATCCGGCATCATAGCTTTTGACGATGCTTCGAATTTCTCTACTTTTCCCGTGAATTTATGACTCACTCTGGCCTCACAATCTCTTAAAGGTGGTGGATGAGCCCCTTATTTGGAGAGTTAAGTAATGCTATGCCCTTCCTGCCAACTTAGTACCTACCCATGACAAAGCCTGGCCGGTACAGCGCACAGCTGGATGACCTTCTAGCCAAGCAGTTCGCCAAAAGAGGTGCTGGTACCGCGGGAGGTGGCTCTTCAGATGCCCTTGTAGAGGTGCCCGTGACGAAAGCTGAACCCTTGAAGCCTCTATCCTGCATTCCCCTTGCAGTTGTTTCTGTCACGAGAGGTAAGACAAGGGCTACGAAAAGTGCTTACTGAAACATCCACTAAGCCGCTTATCTTGCTCTTCTATCCCCCCCTGTACCCCGCTGCGTGCATCCCCATAGCACAAGCTCGGCTCTATTCCTGGCTTGACATCTGCAGCTGCTGCGGTTCAAATGGCCTTCCAGACCATATGATATTCTGCGTTGATTGCGGCGAAGGCTTTCACCGGTTCTGTCTTGTTCCCCCACTAGCAGCCACGGAGGACATAATCAGATACTGGCGGTGTACAAATTGCAAGCTCTGTGAAGCCTGCACGGTATGATCCCTAGTCCAAGACGTGGTCCTATCTTTTCCGCTTTTTTATTCTTTTAAGACATCGTCAAAGTCTAACGAAACGATTTATTGCTCCATCACTAGCACTGCACTCCGGATGACGAGAGAACACTGATCGTATGCGACAGTTGTGACCGGGCCTTTCATCTTGACTGCATGCAACCGCCACTTAAGAAAGTCCCTGAGGGATCTTGGTTCTGTGCCAGGTAATCCCCTATGGTCGGTACAGGGTGTATGAGGTTGACTGGGAGTGCAGGGTGGACAAACGCAGATGCTCTCAGAAGGGACATCAAGCAGCAAGAGATAGAGTTGTGATAGCCAAAGCATTTACGTTTCGTCACTCCTCTGCACCTAACTTGAAAATGGTAGGTGCGTTGACTGCAAATGTGGAGAGTTGCAAGAACCGTACAGCTGGAGTCGGGAACCAAGGCGATGCTATCGTTGCATTCGGAAAGACCAAAAGGCCCAGGCCGAGGCGAGAAAAAAGAGGGAGTTTGAAGAAAAAGTCAAGGTAGGCTATTCATGACAGACGTAGCGCAACTTTGGGCTGTATCTGAGCCACTTTTTGATTCGTAGATACTTCAAGAAAAGAAAGACATCTGTCCTGGCTGTATGAAGCAATGGAAGGAGGATGACCTGTCTATGGTGCAGTGTGACTCATGCGAGTTGTGGGTCCATGGGCAATGTGACGGTCTGGGTAAGGCGTCGTCAAGTCTAAGTCAGAGACATGGCCACCCCCATCTCTTCAGCTGTCTTATACGTATTTCATTTTTGTCATTTGTCTTCGCTCATCCATCACAAAGCATCCACAGTCTGAAAGAGTCTCCGTCTCATTGGATGGTCACAGGCCCCGCCGAGCTGTTGAAATTAACAGAAGATGAATCAGCAACCTACTTCTGTCCTGTCTGCAGAGTGACCACCGCTGTGCCCTGTCACCTACGCTCAGGCTTGGGCGAGAGCAAAGAGGTTTGGGACATACATAAGAAGATCTGTAGCATCCAGAGAAGAAGAGTGAGAATGAGGGAAGACTGGCTAGAGAAAGAACGAACAAGGGAAGACGAAGAAAAGCTTAGAAGATGGACTGATGAGAAGACAGACTACGAGGGAATTGTCAAGTAAGTCGTCTGGCCAGCCTGACGCCTCACGTTACTCTGCTATCAGGGTTTTTCATTCCCAAAGGCTTATTTATAGTCCTATGGCTCGTTATGCTTGCCCCTGCCTGAGCTCTGTTCCTCTCTTTTTACTCCTCAGATTCTTTATAAGGTGCTTGGAGTGATTGCCATCCCCTGTCTTTCAAATAAATCTCTGACCCGTCCCGTTACTGACCATAATCTTCTCGCCGTAGCTTGGCACAAAGTAGAGTGCAAGCCATAAAGGCAAGGAACTTTTCATCAGTGATGATAGAGAAGCCAGGTCAGTGTCCCACCAGGTCTCTCGATTGGCGGGTTTGACAGTAGTGTCAAGAAAAAAAATAACTATTTTCGTTGTAGTCCCAGCCGCCTCTGCTCTGTCTCCGATACCTCTTCCCGATCGATGGCCTCTCCTTAATCTATTTCCCACTTTTGTTGCGATGTAGACCGTGATTTCCCAGGTTATTTATTGAGTCGCGCTCGCCGTTACCTTCGTAAAAAGTTGTATAGACCAGGACCCAGGTTTCGGCTGCGATTGCAGGCGTCAAGTAGGAAATTCCTTTGGCTCACTCTCTCTCCCCTCTCTTTCATGTGGAAAGCCGAAAGCCCTCGTTTCAACTCTCCTGCATCTAAACGCCTTCCTTGCTTAAGTGTCCCAGGACGGCTTTCCTCTTCCAAACTTGCCGCTTCGTTCTTATTGCTGAACTGACGTTTGCAATGGATTTGACTCTCGGTGTCATCTGCAGCTTCCATCCCAACACTCTCTCTCAGATCATCGGTCCTGTCCGAGGCTGTGAGCGCCGCAGCTTTCCTGTGGGTTACCGCGCTAGAACCTCCTGAGGATTCTGTTAAGGGACTGAGCAACCTGCTTAATCCACCACTGATTGTCAGAGACTCTGTGGAGGTGAGCGCTGACAGACCCTTTGAGCAGCGGAGCCAGTAGTCCGATTATCTCCACAAAAAAATTCCTTCCTCCTAGTCCTGGGCAACCCCCTTCGCGATTCCTGGTTGGTATTAGCTATTGCTCACACCCTCCTGGTCACCTATGTCTATGTTGTCTATCCTGATGTAGCAAAGACCACCCTTGGAGAATGGAGAAACCAAGCACCAAGAGCTCACAAAGGAGACGCATGGCGAAATGAAGTCCTTAACTTATGGGCGAGTGGCCTACGAGACTTCAAAGTGTGACCCCAAAGCTGATAAGACGTCTATGGAGTCTTTAGAGACGTCAATGTCGTCCGAGAAACTCGAAGACCAAGAGAGCGACCACCAGACCAAGACTGAGCACGAAGACCAAGAAATGT
>FLMG01001325.1:6080-21080 GCA_900088475.1 Hyphochytrium catenoides | reverse complement strand
AGAGACAAACGCAAGAGAGAGGAAAGGAGGGCTTTTGGGTGCTGTCGACTATAGGAACAGAGGATCTTCAACGCTACCCGGCGCCTGTGGGGAGATGTGGCACACACATCATCACAGGAAGATCCTCTTCCCGTTGACCGAAGGGGGAGACACCTTGGCTCCTCTGTCGCATAGCACTCGCTTCTTCTGGCACATCAGTAGTTCTACTCTGGTGGGCGAGTAGATTATCCGCTCCCGAGGTCTGAGTCTCACCAGCGCGAGTCAACCGCGTGGGTGAGATAGGCGTAGAGGTTAAGGGGCAGCGAAGAGTGGAAGGGATGGCAGGAGAGAGACAAAGTGTGTGTGAGAGAGAGAGGGACAGAGAGAGTGAGAAGGAGGAAGAAGGTGTGTGTGTGTGTGTGTGAGAGAGAGAGAGAGAGAGAGAAACGCATTCTGTAACGTTATGGACGTCAGATGACTAAGTACAATGGTCTCCTTCGTTCCAACGTTGGTTCTTATAAGATAGTCATCAGCTATTTTGCTGGTCCTGATCTCTCCTTTTTTCTCTCTCTCTCTCTCTCTCTCCCCTTCTATGCTTGGCAACAAACACGGTAGTTCTTCCTACGATCTAAGCCTGCGCCGCGCGGCTGCAAGCAGGCACACCTATCCCTGTCCACTGGGATTGTCTCATAGATAACAAATGGAAGATCAATGTGAATGTGGGGTTCTTAACGTGAGTGGAGTCTCTGCGAGAAGGTGAGAGAGCGAGAGCTACGATGCGAAGGATGCGCTGTGAGACAGGCGTCAGATCTCTATATTCAATGAGGGAAGGGTTCTTATTAAGAAGGCAAGCCAGTGTGGTGAGGCGGAGCACGGACAACAGGAGCAGACACCTAAAAGAATGTTTAGATCCTGAAGAAGCCACCGACACAATGGGTCAGAGTCACCAGTATACCAAATAGAGGATCTAGACCGCTCCCAAGGAAGGAGTTGAAGGACAAGGGCTTGAAGGCCAAGCAGCAAAAGCCTAGCTGTGTTGGCGACTAGTTCTATTGGGAGAAGAGAGAGAACAAAAGGGAGAGAGAGAGAGAGGAACAAAGAGAATAGCAACGGAGAATGCCAGGTGGAAAGGAGTGACAAGCTATCTGCTGCACCGTGTAGCTTTGTTCGTAGGAGGATACAATTGGTCATAAGCCCGCAATAAACTCGTCGCTCAAGGCCTCGGCGCATCATTATCTTCGTGGGATCCCGCAGAGAGAGAGGGAGAGAGGGAGAGAATCAGGGATCAGAGAGGTGGAGAACGAAACCTCCTATTCTTCTTCCACCTCTTTTGCCTCTTACTCTCCTCTTTCTTTGACTCTGCTCTGTTAAGTGGAGGGCTTCTTATCGCAATGTTCTCTGCTCCAGTTCTAGTTGTTCTTAGCTCCTAATATCCTCAAACTCCTCAGCTCTCTCTCTCTCTCTCTCTCTCTCTCTCTCTCTCTCTCTCTGCGCAAAGCCATACTCTCTCTCTCTCTCTTTGAGTCTCTTTTTGTTGTTTGATGTGGTAAACCTTCCACGTTGTCCTCTGGTTACGTTCCCAGGCAGCGTGTTCGTTTCTCTCTGCTCCTTCCTTCGGTTGGTCCCCTTTTATCAGCTCTATCCCTTCGGATAATATGCACGTCGCTGCAGCCACTGCTTAGCAGATCAAACTAGGATCACACCTCTCTCTCTCTTTCGTCTCTATCTATCTGATTCCATCTCTCGCTCCTAGTCTTCAACTTTGCCCGGTGTATGTACGCTCGCCCTAGCATCTCTATCTCCTCCCTCCTCATCGCCTCCTCCGTGGTGCATCTGACTCACCTCTGGTTCACAGTCCTCTGGAAGCATTTCTTTCTTCAGTCCTTCCTTTGTATGCTTCCCTCCTATTGCAGAGTTTCTATGTCAGGTCCAAAAGGTCAAAAGATACCCTCTACTCCCTCTTCTCCACCTCTCTCCCTCTCCCTCTGTCCCTCCACTTAGCGCAGGTTTCCTTAGGAATCATCAGCCACCACTGAGCCTGTCAACAGAAACTCACAGAAGTATCAGAGTGCCTCAACTTACCTCTTTCCTCTATTAGTCCTCTTTCCTCTTCTTTCCTACCTCATCCACTTCTAACCATGCTCATCCTCCTCGTCCGTACCGCATAAACGGTAATAAGGTTCAGCAAGTTGCAGATGCCATTTTGTCTCTCGCACTCGCCGTCACACGTCAGTGCACGGTCATCGGTCCTGCGATCTTTTGCGCGCCCTCTCTCCCTATCTTCTCTATTCGCTGTCTATCGTCCTCTCTTCTTTCTGCCACATTTATCATAAGGGACTTTCAGCGGTATCAACCTGTTGGGCCTCATCGGGCGGGGAACGCTCCAGTCTCTCTAAACTCTCCCACTAGAGAACCTGCCTGGTCCCTAAGAAGCTCCTTTGTCTCCACCAGAAAGCCACAGAGCGGGTGAGACTACTAGACGGAGTATCGAGAGACAGAATGACTATGAGAAGCAAACCAACGAGTTGACTACTTCTTACGAGTGGGCTCAGAAAGAAGACTGAGGAGGGACATCTCTTTTTCTCTCTCTCTCTCTCTTCATCTCTTTCTACAATGCTGGTCGACACCTCGAGCGGCGCAGTGCATCCACTGGAGTCCTCGGATGTCTGCAGCCCAACCTCAACGGCTTCCACGGCTTCTTCCTCCGCCGTCTCTTCTCCTTCCGGAGGAAGCTACACGTGCAGCTTCTCTGGCTGCAAGTCAACGTAAGTTCTTTTCCTCTCTCTCTTTGTCTTTCTTTCTCACTCGGCAGACTCGCTCTTTGCTGCTCATCCGACCTTAGAATAAGTCAGTCCCTTGTTTTCCTCTCACTCATTCATTCGCTTTCTGGCTACAGGTTCACATCCGCTAGCAGTCTGGCCAGGCACATGCGCTCTCACTCTGGAACTCGTCCTTACCTCTGCCCTTGGCCCGACTGTGGAAAGCGTTTCGGTCGTCGGTTTACGCTGACTCGCCACTATAAGATCCACACGGGAGAGACGCCCTACTGCTGTGACTATCCTTCCTGCGACAAGCAGTTCAACACGTCAGGCAACCTCGCGCGGCACAAGCGCATCCACATAGGTCAAAGGCCACACGAATGTACCAGCTGTCACAAGCTATTTTTCACGTCTGGCAAGCTAAAAAGACACATGCGCACGCATGGGCTGGTAGACAGAGCAGGAGAGGAAATCTTAGATGCTAGAGGAGCAGAGCAGCTTGGCATGATGGCAAGTCTCTCCCGTCACTTCAGTCACCATAATAGGGCAGGGTCGGCGTCAGAGATGTACTGGAGCAATGGCGTGCCAGATACTTCTGCCGCATTCTCTGCAGCCATGAGCGGGATGATGGGAAGCTATCCCATCACTGGAGGAGAAGGACCGTTAGGGCATGGCGAGAGGATCACTCCTACATCTCAAGCGCTGCAGGAGCACATGGCTGGGAGTGTTTCTCGGTCGATGGGCTCGCAGTACGCTTTCTCTTTCTCTCCGCACTGGCAGTCGGCCGCCACAGTGCCGCAGGAACAAGGAGAGACATCTTATCATCCTCATCCGCAAGCCATGCTATCCGGTGGCGGCTCCAACAGAGAGACAACAGAGAGTTTAGGCCCGCTCATTCTCAACTCAGCGGCCAGTGGAGCCACGTCCGCTGCTTCGATCGGTCTCGCAGGCTTTCCTGCCTTTGTCAACAGCCTCGGCGAGCATCTGGCAGCCTCTCAGCTAGTTCCAGGCACAAGGTACCCAATAGCCGAAGTGCCAGCAGCAGCAGGAGGGAGCGGCGGAGAGGGAGAGAGAGGAGGGTTTGCTAGCTACCCTGGTTATTACGACGGGGAGGCCCTCTCGTCCGCTCCTGGTAGCGTCAGCGGTGCCGCTGGTGAGCACTGCGTGAGCCAATTCCATCGAGGAGGAGACGAGCTGTTCTTAGGCTTCACGGGCTTCAAACCGCCTTTTGCGGCTTCGCAGGTGGCTGCGTCTGGTTATGGCCCTGTAGGCGCTGCAGAGGGCTTCTGAGAAGGCTGACAAAACAGGAGAACGATAAGAAGCCGAGGAAATTCAATGAAAAAAAGAGCATACAAGGAGAGACAGCAGTGTTTCCATGCGCCTCTCTCTTTCTCTTCCGAAAACGGCTCCTCTCTCTCGCCAACACGAGGAAGGTCCTCTGGCTTCTTATCGTTCTTGGCCCACAGAAAGCTTTGACAGGTCCTGAGACCAAGTAAGGGAACTCAAGAGAGAAAGAGACACGTCCGCGCATTGTTTGTCTTACTTTTGTCTGTCACTCCTTTCTTCTCCATAGAATATTTATTCTTGCCTAGGAAAACCGCGTCTCTTCTTGACCATTAATGAATTTTTTTTTCCAATAGAAGAGAGACGCCTTTGGTGTCTCCTCCTCCTCACCTTTCTGTCTTCCACACTATGCCTCTGATATCTTGCTAAGCTGATAATGAGACAGGACCATGGTCTCAGTCTAGTCCAGCTTGTTCAGCGTAGCACCTATCTCCCTCTTGCTCTCTCTCTCTCTCTCTCTCTTTACTCTTTCTCTCTCTCCGCTGTGTCGTGTGAGGTCTTCTCCTGGACGCCGTCGTTGCTTTATAAAGCCTCATCCTCCTCCTCTAGAGACGACAAGGTTTACCTCCTTCACTGGTGATGCTGCTGAGAGAGAGGGAGAGAGACGCAAGAACAAGATCGCTCCAGAAGGTCTCTCTTCTTTCTTGCCCAAATCTGGTGTTGTGGGAAAGAGGACGAGATTGGAAGAGAGAGAGAGAGAGAGAGAGAGAGAAAGAGAGAGAGAGAGAGAGAGAGAGAGAGAGAGAGGGCTATGGACTTCAACTTGCGCAACCATCCCAAGTTACAAGTAGCTGTGTAAATGTCGAACCTGCTTCAGGATATGGACCACTGTATCAGGGATTAGAATATGTCAAGCCTACTACACTGTACTACAGTATACTGTACAGTACTGTAGAGCATTGGGTGTTTCAAAACATCACGATATTCAGGATACTGTAAAAGGCAAACTCATTCCTGGGGGACGGCTGGGAAAAGGTCAGTATCTTTGGAAAGAGGAAGGCAGACTTTCCCTCTCTCATTCTCTTCCGTGTTCTCTTGCAACACGCTTGGATTTCTCTTTTTCTCTCTCTCTCTCTCTCTCTCTTTTCTCTCTCTCTCTCTCTCTCTCTTTCTCTCTCTCAACCTCTTTCTCTCTCTCTCTCTCTCTCTCTCTCTCTCTCTCTCGATCTCTTTCTCTCTCCCTTTCTCTCGCTCTCGCTCTCGCTCGCTCTGTTTCTCGATCTCTCCTCTCCCTCTCGGCCCACTTCCCTGTCTGTCTTGCACCTGTTTCGCTCTGTCTTTTCATATTTAGCAAGATCTTTTGGGTGTCTCCTCTCTCCTCTCTCCTCTTTGCGCTCACATTCTCTGGAAAGCTTCAGAATTGTCCTTTTGACTGTGCAGAAGACACACCAAAGATCCCTGCTAGAGACAGAGCACAAGCCCCAGCTAATTCTGAAGCTTTGTTATCGCGACATTTCTTCGGGAAATAACAAAAATGAAGCTTCTCGGCCTGCTATCCGCCGTCTTGGTGATCTCTTCTGCCGCAGCTGCAGAGCTGACACGCTTCAAACTGAAGAAGAAGAGCGATGAGGAGGTGAATAGCGCATCTTCTTGGTCTTTCGCGCTGTTCTTTTATGAAGCGTTTCCTGCCAAAACTCTTTGATTGTCTCCTTCTCTTCTCTCTCCTTCTTCTCTCCTCTCACGCTCCCTTTTGTCTCGCACAGCCGCCCTGTCCAGGACTATTGATTGAGATAACATCTTTTTGGCCATCTCTCACTTTTCTCTTCTCCCTCGCTCTCTCCTGTCAGTTTGTCAGGGACATCCTCACGGGGAATAAGCCTTCTCTTTTCGGAGACTTGGACCAATACTCTTCCAATAAAGTCCGCGTCTCTCCAAACGGCGGCATTGTGATCAACGACTATCAGAACGCCCAGTACTACGGCGACATTGCCCTGGGGACGCCGCCTCAAACGTTCTCTGTGATCTTTGACACTGGATCTTCCAATCTCTGGATCCCGAACAAGAAGTTTGGCTCTCACAATGTCTATGATCACTCTCGGTCTTCCTCTTATAAAGAAGATGGCAGAGAGTTCAAGATTCAGTATGGCAGTGGACCGGTCTCGGGCTTCTTTTCTGCGGACACCTTGCACATGGGAGACTTTGAGGTTGATGGACAGGTTTTTGCGGAGGTATGAGAATTCCTTCTTCTCAACGTTCTCTCTCCTTCTCTCACTTCCTCTCTCTCTTCCCTCACTCTCTCCCTTAGTTATACTAACGAATGTAAGCCTTGCATACTCTGAGTGAGTCGGCCTTTCTTTTTGATAAATCTATGCGTCCCCAACCCGCTGGCCCTTGAAGCCATCGTCCCTTCCTCTCTTTTCAGCAGTTGTACACTTCTTGCTCCTTCCTTAACGTTGTCCGTCGGTTCTTTTAGGTTAATGTCACGTCAGGCCTTGGCCCCGCTTACTCGATGGGTAAGTTTGACGGCATTCTGGGCATGGGCTGGGATGCCATCAGTGTCGGACATGCCAAGACACCGTTCGGTAACCTCGTTGAGCAAAAGAAAGTGAAGGAGCCGGTCTTTGCTTTTTATCTTGGCAACCAAGAGGCGGGAGAGCTCACCCTCGGAGGCTTAGACCCTGAACATTATGAGGGAGAGATCAGCTATGTCCCTCTTAAGTCCAAGACTTACTGGGAGGTAACCCTGGATGACCTGGCGGTGGGAGGTCAGAGTCAGACTCAAACGCACAGCGCCATCATTGACTCCGGCACGTCTCTCCTTGCTGGACCTAAGAGTGAGGTCAACGCACTAGCAAAGACTGTCGGAGCGACGCCCTTCCTCTTTGGCGAGTACATCATTGATTGCAATGCCAAAGCCCCGGATATGGAGTTTACGCTGGGCGGAAAGAAGTATACCCTTTCTAAAGAGGAGTACATCATCAAGAATGGCCCACTCTGTCTGTGGGCCGTCATTGGCATTGACATCCCAAGTCACCCTCTTTGGATCTTAGGTGCGTATCTTAGGATAAGGCAATTTCTGCGCTTTCTTCTTCTTTTCCTTCTACTATTCGCTGTAAGCCCGTCTCCTTGCTTTTTCAAAAGCCACTCGAGATATGCGTTTCCTTCTCTCTTGCGACTTCTTGCGTTCGATTTGGCGGTGACTATGCCGAAATAGTGCTCGCCTGCTTGCTCATTTCCTTGTGTTTCTCATTGCTTCTCCCTTGGCCCTAGGCGATGTCTTCATGCGCAAGTATTACACTGTCTTCGACTGGGGTAAGGAACGCGTTGGGTTTGCTGTTGCCAAGAAGTAGAAGGCGAGAAGGTTCAGTAATGACGCCACGAACAACGTATCAGAGAGAGACAAGGGAGAGAGAGACAGACGGACAGACTACCTGTGGTGTAGGATGCATCGCCGTTTTATGCTGTTAATCTAGATAAAGGGCAACTTCCTTTCAAGCTTTGAGATCTGTGCATTATAGGAGTCTTTTGATGCGGGGATGGGTGCCAACGATAGGGATGCGTGACAAGAGGGAGAGGGAAACGTAGGAGGGGGTTTTCTGAACCTGCTACACTATAGACTTTGACGGAGAATGGGCTTGGAGAAAGGTAGTGGGCGGCAATGGTGTCTGGCAAGCAGTGCACTCAGCAACGGGCTTGCCATTGCAAGCGGAAAAGGTTTACTAGATGGGCGGAGATTATGGGTGTGGTTTCAAGTGACGCTAAGGGAAGACAGAGGAGGAGATAGCAGCCGAAAGAGCAAGAAGCAATTGAGCAACGAGAACAAAAGGCCTTCACTTGGGCCCCTCTGTAAGGTGCACTTCCTCCTATGACAATTGCAGGACAAAACCAGAACTAGAGCAGCAGGCCTTTAAGCATTATATAGAGCCAGCCATACAAGGTAAAGAGAACCTGTACTCTAAAAAGCTATTCTCCTATTGATGTTTCTACCCCTCTTTCTCTCCTTCACTTACTCCCCTTTATCGCCCTTAAGTCCTCCAATCGACTCCAACCTAAAGGAGATGGCTCTTACGCAGCTGCTTGTATTTGGCATAGCTATAGTAGCCAAAGCCTCCTGCGACAAGAACTAACAGGAAGAAAGGAAGCTTCCATCCTCCTCCAGCGCTAGCTTCCTTAATCGTTTCCGTGATCTTTTCATCTACGGCACTAGCAAACTCGCCCAGCGTAGAGTCAACGCTCTGCTCTACTGTCTGCTTGACAACATTCTCAAGCTCTGCCGTTCTCTTCTCCAGCAGCGCTTCCTGCTCTGTGAGCTTCTCCAGTGCTCCACGAGTGCTTTCCTTTAGGCTGGCAATCTGGTGCTCATAGTCCTCCTGGAGACGGGCGAACTGCGCCTGCAAAGACTGGACAATACCTTCCGGAGTGCCGTCGTGGCTCTTCAGATCCACCTGGGACTTGTGTTTGGTGTACTGGTCGTGGAACTGCTGATGCTTGTCATTCCACTCCGAGAACAGCTCCACGCTGAGGACGTCGTGGTTGTCTGCTAGAGCGCCAGTTGAGGCTGTGATGCCCAAGTAAGACTCCTTTGTCCAGTCTGCAGGTAGGCCGCTGAGAGTAGTCTCATAGCAATCCACCCAAGTGCCAGTAGCAGCCTCATCAATCTCAATCTTCACCTTATTCTTATTGAAAGAGATGCGCGCTCTGGTATGATTTGCCACAGAGAACTTCCCATGTTCTTCATAATAGCGCATAGAAGCATCACAACCGACTACTTCCTCATCCACCAAGTCAGTGTAGGCCTTAGTCCCATCGTTCATCACGAGTGCGACATCTTTGTGGCCACCCGCATGCTCTACATTGCGGAAGGTATCAAAGATAACGCCAAAGCCGGTGAACTTATCAGCGTATCCATGCAGAGGGCCATCACGATGGAATCGGTCGTTTGTTACCCACAGCGCTAGACCGTCCCCAAACCAGCGCTGCCCAGTCCCGCTGATGCGGAAGCGAAGGAGGATGGAGAACTCATCTCGGCCGATCCTGTTAGGGTTCCAAAGGTAACCCCGACGGCTCTGGCGTTCAGGAGTCAGGCGTACGAAGCTCTTCTTGACGCTAGCATGGCCTCCGACTCTCCAGTTGAGGTTAATCCTGCGGTCCCCCTTATAATCCAAGTCCTCAAATGGCTCGTGGAAGGAGTGGTCGGGAAGAAGATCAGCGTAGAGCTACAGAGAGCCAAAGTTGTATCAGAATGCAGTTTGGAACTGAACTAAGTAGATGGCGGCCAGAAAGTCTGAAGTGGAGAGACGAACGTTATAAGAAGTGAGTGAGTATCCGCAGCAATGTGTGTGCATTCGGCAAATGAACCCAGTCTAGCGACTAATGGACAAAATTCTTCAAATCACGTACCACCTGCACCAGACAGCATGCCAACACCAAGAGAGTCGCTGCGACGGTATGTTTGAACATCCTTCTTCCTTTGTTATGCAGGTGAAGAAGCGCCCCGTCTTCCTTTACTTGGTCTGAGAGTCTCTGTCAATGCACAGATCTGCCAAAAAAAACTCTGTCTGCAAGTAGAGTTGATTTTGCGGTCGGCGTTGATGAGAATGACGGGGAGAGGGCTTTTTGGTGGATGCTAAACACAAAAATTCCCTTACCATTCTTTTATAAAATGGAGTTTGATTATTATAAGGACAGAAGCTCTCTTATTCCAAAATGTTTCTGTTGAATTCATTAGTTCCAATTGAGGCAGATAAAAAGGTTGCAGCTAAGGGGGATAACATAATCTGGAAGTTAAAAAAAGCCCTTCATATGGCTTGGGTGCTGTATCAGATAATGCCTCCGTCTCTCTCTCTCTCTTCATGCTCTTCCTACTCTGTCTCGTGGCTTTCGTGTCGGTCATTTTGCCAGCCTCCTTTATCTTTCTATGTGGGAAAATTGTGCAGCGTCAGGATCAGAAGCCCTACAGAACACCTTCCCCAACGTTTTAGTCCACTTCTCTACCTCAAGTCAACTCTCTGCTATGAGGTCCTCTTGCGGTCTGGGGAGCTTTATGGCTCATCAAATACCCAAATAGCATCATCAAAAAAGATCATAATCATGATCCCATTGCAACTCTAGTAATCAAGTCTATAATGGTCTGATTAACCTAGAATCAGATTTGAGCGTCTGTTCTGTGTTCTGGGAGGTACTCGTAGAACTCCCCAGCCATATTACTCTGTGTCCTTATCCCGTCATTTAACAGTTCTACTAACTGTACTATTATTATGTGCCAAAGTCTTCTTGACAGCATCCTTTGATTGTAAGAAAGATTTGGACTCATTCTATTGCCTTCATCATGCACTCAACTGCATCGAGTCATTGAGTTTCATGAGCCCATGAATAGCCTTCGCGCCTTGAGCTTTTGATGAGATCCCTCATGCCCGATGAGCAGCACAAAGCGCGCACCTGCAGGGTCTTACAAGGCACAATCCAGATACATGCTACTGCTTACTATTCTCGCGGAGGTGTCGGGGCTTCTGCATTTATTCTAACTATCAGGGGCCTTATTGCGGCTGGCTGTAAGCCTGCCTCCGCTCGGTGTTTATTTGAAGGGTGATCTACCGCTGCTATCGTGAAGATGATAATCCTAACCGCTGCGGCACTTATACTATGTTCAGAGGGTCTTCGAAGCGCCATAGAGAAGGTATGTGAGCACAATTTGGTCATTTCCATAAGCAAGTGTATTAAATTATGACATCTTGCTCTTCGCAGTTGTTTGCCGAGCTGACGGTTATCTTTCAGAGTAACTTTGAGCTGGTGCTGAGTTCTACCCTGGTTCTGGGTATCCTTTGCGCCATTCTGTCTTCCTCCCCAACAATCTATTGGCCACCGAGCGGCAGAAAACTGCTCACCGTCTTAGCGTGCTCGATCCCTCTTGTCTCAGCCGGGATGGAGAATGTTTCAACCTTCTCCTCGACGAGCGATATGATGATGGAAGACGAAGCTGCATTGAAGGAAGACAAGGTGCCGTCAGCTCTTCTTACTCCTCCCTCCAACGTGGTCATTGGTTCTCTAGTGGCGCTGGTGACCATTCTGTCGCTCTCCTTTATCTATGCCAATTCGAGCTCACTCGGGATTCCAGGTCCGAAGAAGCTTCCCCTAAGTAAGTATGCCATAACTATAATGCTCCTAGTTCAAAATGGTCTCTCTAACGCGACGTTCTCTAGTCGGTAACTCTTTGGAGTTTCTTTTTCTGCCTCCGAAGGTGACAGGAAACGTTATCGTTGATGTCAGTATCAAGTACCGCAAGGTCTTTGGCAAGATTTTCCATATGAAGATTGTCGGATTCCCGGTGATATTCGTCAGCGACCCAGACGTTCTGAAGTACATTCTCAGCACCAACTATCGGAACTTCCACAAGTTCAAGAGTGGCTACGACGCCCTGGCACCACTTCTAGGAGGCGGACTAGTGACTTTGGAAGGTGCTCAATGGAAGTGGCACCGCTCTCTCGTCAGCCCAACCTTCCACTACCAGGTCATCCGGGAGGTTGCCTTCAACCTTTTCATTGACTCAACAGAAGAGATGGTAAAGCGGCTAGAAAGTCGAGCAGATACCGGAGAGGCCATAGATATTGCCCATGAGTTCCGTATACTGACGCTAGAGATTATATCTGAAGCTTGTCTGAGCCTTCGTTCGACCGTGGACAAGGCGGGCGAGAGACTTCAGAGGCTATACAATAACGTTATTGGAGAGCTCCTCCTGCAGCTCTTCCAGCCCCATCGGAAATACTTACCCTGGCTGAGTAAGGAATACAAGAGGCAGCTGGCGGAGATGAACGACCTCATTCTTGAGGTCATCGTTAATAGAAGAGCAGCGCTAGACAAAGGAGAGCAGAGAGAGAAGAAGGACTTGCTGGACTATCTTCTGGCAGCTAGGGAGGCAGACGGCACCAAGCTCTCAGACGAGAATATTCTTTGCGAGATGAAGACGTAAGCGCAAAGGAGCTCGACCTTTCACATTTGTGACTTCGTTGTTGGTCTTTTCAAGCTCCTTACCCTACGACTATTCGGCTACTTCTTGCTGGGGGCATCGATATAGTCCTGATGTCTACCGTGAGCAGTGTTTACTTCTTTGGGTTGCTACACTCGCTCTCTCGTTCAGCGCTTCAAGTTACGTTTCATCCTGTCCTCGGTACTGTCTGTCTCTCCCTTCCTTTCTTTTTTTTCAGAGAGCCTTACGTCGCCTTGGCTTTTGCTGTTGCTAGGTTTCTCACTGCAGGGCATGAGACGTCAAGCATGTGGCTAGCGCTTTTTCTACACCTTGTCTCTCAGCCCGAATATCAGGATTGCCAAGAGAAGGTGCACAAGGAATGCGCCACTCTGTTCGCCACGTCGTCAAGGCTGCGCTATGAGGACCTTTCCCAGCTCAGCTACACAACCAACGCGCTTAAGGAGACTCTTCGAATTCTTGCTCCCGTGCCCATCGTCATGAGAGAAACAGTGGAGGACGATTCCCTAGGACCGTACAAGGTCCCTCCAGGCTCGATCGTTATCCTTGACGTATGGGGAACCCATAGAGATGAGCAAGTGTGGGGCAAGGACGCGGACAAATTTCGGCCTGAAAGGTTCGAAGACGGGGAGCCAGAACGCCATCCGTTCGCTTATTTGCCCTTCAGTCTTGGCCCCAGGTGACTAAGTTACATGCTGTCTAAGGCAATGTTCCTCTCTGACCTCGTCATGCTCTCCGCAGGAACTGCATTGGACAAAACTTTGCGATGCTAGAAGCCAAGGTCGTGACTGCCATCCTGCTATCAAAGTTCAAGTTCGTCTGCGAGAAGCCTGGACCTTTGACCTTTGAGAAGTTTGAATTCCCTCTCCGCCCTATTGAAGGCGTGAGGCTTCAGATATATAAGCGCTAGAAGACAAGCAGAGTACCTCCGCCTTTACAGCGCGAGCTAAAGATACGCTCGATCTTCAGTCTATAAAGTGACGATATCACACATTTATAGAAAAAGCTTCATCCAAGGCCTAAGCTACCGAAATTCGACCAAGGATACTTACTAATTTAGGGATTCAGACTATCTGGATATCAAAATCAGTACTGTAGTCCTATCCAAGAAGCATTTGCTCAAATAGGTTCTTATCCTCGACTCCTGTAAGGTATATTCGGGTGATGATTTTCCTTTCGGAGAAGCAATAATAATGTTAGTCTGCAGCACGGTAACCTCCTCCTGAATTATGAAGCTCTGCCATCGCGATTCTCGAAGCTCCATCAGTTCCAAAATCTTAAAAGAGGCTGAAGACAAGAAGAGCGGGCATTTCTAACTGATGTCGATGGTGTGTGTCAAGGGTCAAGGCGTACTCTAATAGTATGTGCTCTATGCCTTCAGCCGCTGAGCAACTTGGGTTTTGATGTGGTGTGAGCCGTAGTCGGCGGCCCCTCGAGGAGAAGGTCGATCTAGATGGCAAGTACGCAGGATATTGCAAAGCTCCATGAGGGCTACCTGCGCATTAGAGATAGGATGGGTATCACCTGGTATGCTATCTGAGGCCCTTCAAGCTCTCTGGTTTACCCAAATTCTTTAGGTTCTCCCCTGTTCATCAACTTCTTTCTCCATCTCTGTGATCCCGTTAAGCTCGCTCTCTTCTAGGGATACTTGGGCCTTATTGTCCGCTCTTGTCTCACTTCACTTCGTTCCCCAATGACACGTTCATGGTCGCCTCTTCTATTGCAGGACCGAGTACTACTGCATCCTAACCCTTGACAAGCAGCTGAAAGGATATGTTGACAAAGACGCTTATCTACGAGGAGCCGATAGCCAAGCTTCCTTTGTCGTCTCGGAGATTCTGGTGAGTGCCCTTCCTCGTAGCGGGTGCAGGACACTTTCCGCCCCGGCTGTTCCCTTTCTCTTCTCTAGAGAGCCTGCCTATGTAGAAGAGGAGGTCTCTCCCCGACTTCCTCGTTGTCTCTTTCTCTCTGACATAGCTCTCTATCTCTTACTGCCTCTCCTCTTCCTTTCACCCTAACCCGTCTTCCTAAGTTCCGTCGCTTTCTATACTCAGATAATGTTTTACTCTTACTCCTAACCCCCTGCCCTTCACCTCCGCGCTGTCCCCTACCGTCTCTTGTACTTCGCTTGACCTCAGAGTGCCTTGCATAGCCTTGTTTTTTTTGCCTCTTTTCATCTCACATTGTCTCTCTTTGGCAACACTCTGTCTCTCGTGCGCTAGGACTGGGATGGAAAAGGGAAGACCCAAAGCTACTCCTTTGGCTTCAAGATAAAGACTGACAAAGGAGCTGAGCGAGAGTGTCTAGCAGATAATCTTAGGGAACAGATCCAATGGATGAAGTTTTTGAAGGCGGTGACTGACCCGGAGAGTGCGGCGGGGCAGCTGCTGAAGAGAATGAAGCACAAGGAGGAGAGACTGCAGCGGGAAGAGAAAAAGAAAGAGAAGATTATGAAGAAGAGGCTGAAGGAGGTTGTGCTTCGCTCCTCCCTGATGTGTGTCTCGAGCTACATCTCAGTTCTTCTTAGAGTGCTCGTTTGCTCTATTCCCCTTCATGTTTTCCTCATCTTTTTCTCTCTTCCTCTAACTCCTCACTTCATCTACGATTCCTTTTCATGGCTCCTCCCATTGCTCTCTCTCGTCGTCTCCGTCCAATAACTGAGCTCCTCCGGACGCCCTTGCTGACCAATATCTGTTTGCAGAAGAATGAGAGGGATAAGATAAATGCTGAGCGCGATGTAAGCCTATCACTATGGTTGCCCTTCATTTTGAGCCTTTATGGCAACTATGCTACTTGAGTGCCATCAACCTTCAGCTTATCTCATCCTGTTCTATCGAACATCTTGCTTCCGTACGTGTATAACTAGTCTCTCTCTCTCTGTGTCTCACGCCCACACAATCTGGTATGCCTCGGCAGAAAGAAGCGTTCGCTCAGTATATTCCCGAAGGGGCAACGGAAGCGGTGAAAGAAGTAGTCGATCCGCTTCGAAGGCGGCCG
>FLMG01001299.1:122656-134359 GCA_900088475.1 Hyphochytrium catenoides | reverse complement strand
TCTTAGCGCGCGTACCCTGGCCACGGAAACTGTTGCTACCCTTCTGGGTTGCGTCACTGCAATCATCCTGCCGGCTGTAAAAGGAGCATCGCAGAGATACTGCGGGATCTGCGTTGTCTTTCCTGAACCTGTCTCTCCAACACAGATGATTACCTAGGGAACGCCAGTGACAGAGAAATGAGAGGTCGAGAGACATCAGACTACTACTAGTATACAAGGAAGGAGAAGCGTTGAATGACCGGCGTGGATCGCAGAGGAACGTTATTGGCGCTAAAGAAAGTTGCACATGAGCTAAGAAAGAACAGAGGCAGGTAGAGGTGAGATTCTGGTTGCTTGTGCCGATACTGCTGCGTTGTCTGCGCCCTCTTACCCTATTGGACTCAATTTCCTTCATAAGCGTCTCTTTGAAGTCAAAGATGGGCAGCGACTCTCTCGCTTCTTTGATCTGCGTCCGCAGAGATTCAGCGGCACTCTCTGCTCCCTTCTGCTCATCTCCTTCCCTCCGACTGTCGCCGCCACATCATGAGAGCATTAGGGCGACATGAATGTGAGCATGTAGGGTAGCCAAAGAGCCCAAGCGAGGGAAGAAGGGGACCATCGCATCCATGTACAGCGGAGAGAGAGAGGGAGATGAAGTTAGAAGGAAAAGCGAGATAGCACCAGGAGGAGGATATTGCCCTCTGAGACACGCTGAGAAAGGGAAGATAGTTGGCAGTGACAGACAGAGGAAGAAGAGCTATCTGACCACCCAAGCAGCAGGCAAGGGCAATAGAAGAAAAAGAGAGGAAGAACGAAAGGACAAGACTAGCAACAAGAAGAGTCGTAACGAGTGGCTAGCCTACCTTCTTTCCTTCTGGTTTCCTTTATCCCTGGGCTCCCCTCTATCCCACCTACGCCTTGAATAGTCTCTGCTTCTGCTCCTGTTCCCTCTGCTCCTCTCCCTGCTTCTGCTCCTCTCCCTACTTCTGCTCCTCTCCCTACTTCTGCTCCTTTCTCCGTATCTCTTGCTCTCATCACTTCGGCTTCTCTCTCCGCTTCTATTTCTGCCTCGAATATTACTTCGCTGAATCTCTCTGTTGCTTCCCCTGTCGTGTCTAGGGCTAGCTGAGCGCGATTTGGCCCTATCTCTAATGTTGCCACTATCAGCACCCTGCTCCTCCTCGCCAACCAAGGCCATTGCTGCCATCCGCGCGTTGTCCTCGTCCTTTCCTGTCCAGCGTCGCCTGTCGTTTGACTTCCAGCTAGTATACCTGCTAACAAAGGCTGCCTAGCTCACTGTGCCACTGGCTCTGGCACCGGTCCGTCTGGCCTTGCACCTTCGTCTGTCCTTCCCAGACCATCAGCCATTGCCAATCTCTCCCCATTTCGAGGGGTGTGGAAGATTTTGTGGCAGCGCTAATGGAAAAACTCTTTGGGTGTACGGATTACAAATTTATAGCTTTGATATTACTTATAGGAGGCACCAATTGGAGCCACATTCTGGTATCTGCATGGAGGGAGGCCGACTGACAATGGAGATTCTGATTCGAGGCGATAACGATCTCTCGCTGTCGTCTCACAAGCTCGTCGTGTGCTCTACTTTTCTCCCTCTCTATGTCTCTCACACACATTCTGTCTCTCTCTCTCTCTTTCCCCACGATGTCTTTCCAGGCTCACGCTGGCTGAGAGAGCAGGTCAAGTCAGATCACTTGTGTTGCCCTCTTTCACTTTTTTGATCGGAGGATGACACCGCGACAGATGATGCAAAAGAGTGCGAGAAGCTTATCCTATGAAAACCTTTATACTTGCGGTTTACCGCCTGTGGCACTCGTGCAGCTTTCTTTGCTTCTGACCAGACAAGGCCAAGAGACAAAGAGAAAAGAAGGCGGGACTCCCTGGAAGGTCAATTGGCTTTATCTAATTGCACTTCTAGACATGGACCCTTGTTTGCCCACCTAAAACAAGGAAAAACGTACGTCAGCCGCGGAAGCAGGCCCTATTTCAGACAAGAAGCAAACCTCAGCATGGAAAGCAACCAAGGGAGAGTAGCAATGAAGATGAAAAACGAATCTCCTCGCTACCTGTCCTAGGTGTTGAATGTTTCTCATTTCTGGTTCAGCCATCCCTGACTGCAAGACCAACCGCCTTTGCTTCAAATCACTCATTTCAAGCCGGATCTCCTGCCTCCTCTGCTCCAGAGCTGCCTTTTGCTCTGGCGACTGTTTTCGACAGCCGCGTGCGTAGCAGGAAAGAGCGAGGGAAAACATGAGACAACGCGGGACAGGGAACCATAGAGGAAGGCCCGGTTTACATAGCAGACACAGACAATTGTGATAGGAAGAGCGAACGGGAAGCTCCTTAGATGTGGCGCGGTTAAGAGCAGCTATGAAGATCCCTACGGTCAAGTTGAGGGCAACTTCTTGCTGACACTTGCTGACTGCAGTCCATTCACCAGCCGATAGAGTGGGCCTTACCGCGTCTTTTAGTCTTGTCAACTCTCCCACCAGCCGTGTCTGCTCTTGTCTGAGGACACTGATCTGCTGCTCGATAGATTCTCGAGCTTGTTCCGCCTAAAAGTAGACCAAAGAGACCGATGAGACGGGGACGTCTATTGCCACAGGGAAGTGTACGGCGACTACCCATGGCAGTGACTTCTAGACAAAGAGGAAAGAGGGAATAGCGAAAGGAGGAAAAGAGACAAGGGAAAGGTTCTAAAAGATAGCCCGAGGTGCGTCTCTCAACAAAGGCTTATGGCCAAGCAGAAGAATAGCCCGCTAGGTTTAACTAAAGCTGTCCACTGTAGGATAAGATCGTACCTGCTGTTTGGACTGATACTTGATGGTCGCCTTGGACTCCACCAGCTCCTTCAATAAGTCCCGCCTTTCCTCCTCGAGCCGCTAAACAAATATACAGAGTGCATAGAGTAAATAGGAGTAGACACAAGAAGACAAGCAGATTATCACTATGAGGTCAACGATGGCCACGAGGCACCGCAGAGGCGTTGTCCAGATCTTTAATGTTGATTAGCGCTCAGAAGAAAAGTAAGACGGACAGCTTAGGGTCATTGGTAGGCCCGTCCCGCGAGAGTCCCATCCTTCTCTGATAGCTTCCTTGCACTTGTAGAGCAATGTTTGCTTACCTGTCGGTGCTGTCGAGCCTCTTGCAGCTTGGTCTGTAAGTGAGCAGCCCTCGCAAGTCCCTGGCGGAGTCGTGCACTTTCTGGGCTCTCTTGAGCGGAAGCTTTCCCTCGTTCCGCAGATGCTGCCTGAGGGTAAAGCATTTAAGCATCCTTCTTCTATCACCAGCTCTGAGAAGGCTTCTAGCCAATTATCTCTAACCGCGTCTCTTATGGCTTTGAGTAAGATGACCCCTTCTTTTCCCCTCCATTCTACGGATCTTTCCCTCCTCCAACTAAGTTCTTACTTCTGCCAGACGCTGTGCAGCGTACTCTAAGCTTTGTGAAAGGTTGAGCTTGTCCTGTTGATATCGTAAGCGAGAAGCCTGTAGAGACTTCGCCTTGTTCTCGAGTGCGTGATTCGCAGCCTCCAGCTCTGCATTGACACTTCTCTGCTCCTCATTCTGCCACGGGAACACGGAGGTTGGAAAATAACCCAGAGCAACAGACAGTGGCAACCACAGGGAAAGGACCAGACGAAATGGGACACGTCAGACAAAAATGTTGCGACAAGAGGATAGCAGGACACGAAAACAAAACTGTGTCAGGGAAGACTTGTTATCGCTGATTGCCAAGCATGAATTTTTTACCAGCTCGTTGTCCAGCTTATCCTGTAAGGTAAGTTCTTCGTCAGTTATGCTAGAGAAGGGTGTTTACGTTCTCCAGCTCTCTCTCTCTCTCTCTCTCTCTCTCTCTCTGTCTGTCTGATTTACGCACTCCCTCTCTCTGTGTTCTGATCCGTCATCGTCGTCCGTCTAGCGAGCTGCAGCTTTCTCGCTCTTCTCTACTCGTGATTTTCTATAATGTGTGGGTCTCTCTTCTCCCTCCCTTCCTTCTCTCATCGTCCCCGTAAATCACTTACAACGTCTTCCTGGAGCTGCTTGACCGCCTGGTTGGCCTGGGCAATGTCTGCCAATAGGGTCTTACGGGTATGCTCAGAGCGCTTGAACTCTGCCACGAGCAGCCGAAGCCTTTGTCGGTGGTATTGGAGCTGCTTAGCCGACTTTTCACTCTGTTCCGCCAGCTTCTTTTCCCTCATCTCGCTATCAGCTGTCGCCTTGCGGATTCCTTCCTATAGACGAACATTAGAGCCCCTGGGTAGCTTTCTGGTTCCAAGCTAATTACAAAAGAAAGGAGTCCCCGGGCTCCACCACTCTGCAGATCATGGGCATCTCTCCTATGGTCTCCGTGGCCTTTCACTGCACCTTCACTGACTAGACTATCTGCTTTCGGCCTTCTCCTCTCCTTAACTATGGAGCCCTTGCATTACCTGCATATCGTTGGGATCTTTCGTCGCGACATCGTCCTTCGATGTCAGACTCGCATCCTTTCCTGTGACAAGCCAATAGAGCTGGCTAAATTCAAAGCTTCCGTACTCTTTGGTCGCATCCTTGGTTCCCTGCGGAAGGAACTTCAGGGCTTTAAACCCCGTATCCTGCTTTCTCTGTTGCGTCTTGGCAAAAGGATCGTTAGCATAGACTGGGGCTTGGTTGACAGGTGCGCTTTGTTGAATGGGGGCCTTGGTTGACGTCTGAATTGTCTGATAGCCTACAGGCTGGCGAAAGCGAACCCAGCGCCGTCTTCTAACGTTGTCATTTGGATGACGGGAAGCATGGCTCAGTTCATCTGCAGCGAGATTTACTAGGGCTTGGAAGTCCGTGCCATAGCTCCAACCTGCAGGTGGTGAAGAGCAATGACGTAGATGGGGGCAAGGACAGAGGCATCATTACAGCAAAACTTCCCTTTTTTGAGCTGCGAGTGGAATAACCACTGAGGACAGGAGGCAAGCACTAACAAGAGACGTGGAATCGGTGAAAGGACCGCGTGTCACAAGAAGTGAGAAATAGTTGTATGCATAATAAGAGCAATGGAATAAGGACATTCCGAGCGTTAGTCTGCCAACAACACTATAAGGATAGAAGGCAGATGGCACCCAGAACAAGAGTTAACCGCCTACCATCCGCATCACAGCTGGTGTAGTCCCTGTCAATGGACCACTCTCCTGTCCACTCCCAGCCCTGGGGAACCTCCACCTCAGGGAAGTCATCAACTCCTGAGCAAGGGATTGGGTCTCTCGTGCTGTACTTCTTTGGGTCATTTACGCCAAGGTCACCATTCAACCGCTGGTTTTCGAACACTTCTTCCACGACTTGGCCTTGCTTGGCAGACTCTGTCTTATCACGCCCTGAGTGGATGCAGGTTAGAGAGCCACGGAGGCAAGAAATGAGTGGAATCCTACAATCCGCTAGCAGAGCACTACTCCAGACAAAGCCATGGGAGAAAAGTTTGGAAGGAGCTAGTATGGGGAGGGGCTATGGGCAGGAAAGCCCCTGCACCCAAACCCAAGCTTCGTACAGAATGACCAGACTTTTGCAATAGTGCTGATGCAAATGCAACGAAGACGCATAGGTTGATGGGCTATTGACGAAGATGTAGAATCCCCACTGAAGGAAAGGGTGAATGGCCAGGGAAAGAGAGACGAGACTGAGCCGTATCCTCCTTTGACATATGCAGAATAAAGAGACATTAGGCAAACAGAAGTAACCCTCAACATATTCGAAAAGCTGAGTGTGCCGTACGATTCAAAGCAACGCTCAGGTTAGAAGCTGCCTACAGAAAGGACCTCTCTTACCCATGGCTTCCCTTGCTGCTGCTGCGAAGCCGTTATTTACAATTGCAGCAGCGGTAGTAGATGAGGCAAACTTAGCGGTCAATGTGCTCTTGGTGCTGTTTAGCATAGAGCTGAAGGTTGAGCTCATGTCGTTGGCCTTGTTCAGTGCTGAAGCAGCCAATCTTGCTGACACTGTTTCTGCCGCAAGAATCGAGAAAGCAGCAGTGAGATTATGCTCTTTACAAGCAAAGAAATGGTGCAAAGCGCGAGTAGTAGGAGAAGAGTCAACGGTCAACGGTGTGATGGTAGATGAAAGTAGTGCCATTCAATGAAGAAGATGATGGAGAGACGTAGAGGGAGGGACTATCTCTGGAGATATGGGGAGAGCCATCCTTCTGAAGCAGAGGCCTTGGCGGTCAGAGGCTAATAGTGTTCCCTCGGACCGTATGATAAGGTTAAGAGAGGAAAGCACAGTTCGGAGATGGTTTACGAGAACCACGAAGTCCAAACCATGGAGAACATTAGCAGGTGAGTGATAGACGACCTAATATATGAGAGTGCTAAAGGATGAGAGGGCAACACTCTCCATCTTAAGGAAGCCTTAATGCAAGCATTGTCTAACGATGCCGCTTGCCCACCTTTACTCTTGGAATCTCCTCCCTTAGAGCTCTCGTGAGGGCTCTTTTCGGCTGAGCTTGAACCGGCTGCTCCTACTGGCTCTGATGATGTCGGTCGATCCCATTGCGTTGTGTTTGTGGCAACATGTAGGAAGTAGCTCTTTCCCGTACTGCGAGATTTCACTTCCCGCCATCCGGGAGGCACTGTGCTAGTCTCTGGATCAGCACTGGGAGTTCCTCCACCTCCATGAAGTTTCTGAAGTACGTTCATCGCTACTTTTCACCTCTTTTCCTTCAGAGATACTCCGTACAATCTCACCACTGAGTTGCTTACGTACTGTTGATATTATACATCCTTCTAGCCACGAAGTCGCGTTGCTTTCATTGCCAAGAGAAGTGGAGTCCAAAGGGATCGTGGAGGAAGCAAAGATGCCCGCAGGAAGCAATGAAAGACAGAGAAAGAAAGCAAAGCGCGACACACACACCGAGAGAGAAAGGCGCGAGGAACAGAGACTGAGGAGCCAAAAATAAATAAGTCTAGGGCCGTAGAACCGATATCTGGGAGCTTCAGATCTCAATGACCTCTTTATCTCAAGATCATCTTCTCCTCGTACATCGCAGCTTCTGATTCCGATAACGAGCGCCAAGCCTCGATGCAGCTTGTGACACAGACAGAGAGACAAAGAACCATGAAGTTCAAGGAGAAAGAGGAGCCTAAGAACGAGACAGAGACGACTAGACTTACGCAGTATTGTACCCTTTTCACGATTGCAGGAAAGAGAGAGAGAGAGAGAGAGAGAGAAATAGACAACAAGAAGCTGTGGGTTTGTCAGTCCTGTCCTCCCTCGTCCCAAGACAGAGTGGCCAAAGTTGGTTGCCCAGGAAAATCAGAATGCAAAGCGCCCAATAGATCATTCTGGCTGGTGACTAATAACAGAAGCCCTACTGATAATCAAATTATTCTCCTGCCCTCCTAAGATTAGCGCCTTTCAGGGGCTTTAGGTTATAGATCACAGAAGGCTAGTCTGGGTTTCTTTTATGATAGAATTCTACAGAGGAGTTGGACCCTTAGTCCTCCTAGGAATGTCGCAAATCACTTTCAGTGTTTTGCGGTGAGTGTCACTGGCAGGCAGCAGAACTGAAGACCAGTCATCGCGTCTCTAAAAGTCAACATCAATCACTCATCCATCATTGCATCCATCATTTCACATCGCATCCCTTAGTGAGCTAGTCTCTGCATATCACGGCCATGGTCAAGCGATTGGACCTGGGAATATGAGAGCTCGTGCGCTCGTAGAGGTGTACGGACACTCATATTGACGTAAGTCACGAAATCTAGCCAAGCAGAACCTAAGGCTGTGGCCCTTATAACACCAGCCATCCAGGAGAGTCTGAGGCCGTCACAATGAATGTGACACGGACAACCTTCCCAAAGCTACTCAAGCATATCACCAAGCACATTGAGGAGAGCGCCTTTGTAGCTATTGATTTGGAGTTTACTGGCCTCTTTCACTCACCAGAGTAAGTGGCCACTTTACAATTAGTCCTCAGTGAGGAGCTGCCACGCCTCATCAATTCTTATTTCTGCCTTTTTTGCCTGATTGGCCCGACTGCAGGAGAAATATCGCCTTTCTGGACTCATACGAGGTAGGACGAACTCTTCTATTCATCCCCTCTTATCCCAGCTCCACTCTATCTCACCTGATGAAGTTCCGGGCTCGTACCGTTGTATCTGGTACGCTGCTTATTGCACGGTCTAAGTTCTTCATTATAGGGGCGATATGGGAAACTTAAGGAAAGCGTCGAAAGGTACATGCCAACCCAGTATGGTGTTTGCTGCTTTGGGTGGGACCCAGCAGGCGCCTGCTTCACAGCGCAGCCCTACAACTTCTACCTTACCCCTGCGACTCCTGAGAGACCACCGCTATTCAAGGATAGGGACTTTGCCTGCCAGAGCTCGACGCTTGCTTATTTGAGTCAAGCGGGTTTCAACTTTAACGCGTGGATAGAAGAAGGAATTCCCTTTCTTAGTGAACAGGAGGAGGAAACTAGCCGCAAGGCGATGGAAATGTACCTTTCGACTCCGTCAAAGGAACGAGAAGGGTATGGTCGAAAGGATCACGCGTTCTTGGCCAAAGTATGTGAGATGGCCCGGAATCTTCAGCAGAAAATCGCGGATGGTGACCAGTCGCTACAAAAGGATGACTTGGGGCGACCCTTCAGCGTTTTAGAGCCCTGCACTCCGAAAGAGAGACATCTTCTCTATACTCTTTTGCCGGGTATGGTGGACTTCGTCCAGGCCGTTAGGCTGGATAAGGATAATGAGGATTTGCCAAAGGATGGGCCTCTACGCATGAGACTCGTTTACCTAGGTTCCGAGGAGGAGAGAGAAGACGTCCGACAGCAGTTGAAACGGTATCAGAGAGAAATGCTGCATCGTAGAATCTCTGAAGAGGTGGGTTTCCGAAAGGTGCTAGACGTTATCACAGAGTTCAGGAAACCGGTGATTGCTCACAATGGGGCCTTGGACCTCCTTCATACTTTTCACCGCTTTTGGGGTCCTGCTCCGGACAGTTGTGGAGAGTTCACAAAACGCCTTCATGCGAAGTTGCCATATGTCTTTGATACAAAGTACATTATACGGCAACTGGCTGACTCTGCATCTTCCAGTAAGGAAAAACGTCGAAGCTTCGCGTTAGGCACCTGGTTCAAACAGCTAAAATCTGAAGCAGAACCACCGGTTGTTTTAAGTCCAGATTTTGAGCTGTATGAGAAAGTAAGCAAGCCGCACGAGGCAGGTTACGACGCTTACATGACAGGCGTGGTCTTTGTCAAGGCCCTTGGACAGCAAGGCGTCAGGGCTAGTGAGATACTCTCCCTGCAACAGGCAACATCGGAAGAACAATCAAAGTCAATGGAGCCAAATCTACCTCCTTCTGACCCTACATCTTTAGATGCTCCTACTTCTCCATCTGGCATTAGCTCTTCAACGACCTTATTCTCCTCACTGAACAAAGTATACCTAATGCAGATGGCAAATGGGCATCTTGGCCTACCGGGACCGAACGAGGATAGAGATTTGGAAGAAGTGATTTATCTCAGAGGGAGCTTCGAAGCGGAGACGGCCCTGCCGGACATAATGGCATACCTCAGCTCTCTGGGTCTAGATGGAGGACAGGTCCATACTCATAGCTGGGTAGATAGCAGCAGCTTACTGGTGCATCTTGGAAGCAAGAAGAAGGCACAGTCCATAATCGAGCGGTTTCAGCAGCATCGATTAACCAACACCGAAGGCGGGCACCAATGGGACCTGTCCATTCACTCCTACGCACACTTTATGGAGGAGAGTAGAATAGACTCGTCCCAAATCACAGCTGAGCTTCTCGAGGATGAAAGCGCCTTACCTCTAGACAAGTCGCTGGGTTAGACGGATGGCAGTTGTTAGGAATAGTGGATATGAAAGCAGCAAGGGATTGGCCCATATCCCAGGATCAAATTTTGATCATCCTTTTTTTGCTCGTCTAGTTCTCTATATGGCTTGTTTGTGCTACGGCCCGCAGTCCCTCACTATTAGATAGAAAGAAAGTCACTGCGTTTTCTCAAGCTGGAAGGTGATAAAGACACAGGAACTGCAACTTTCTCCCCTTTGCGGGGTACAGCTTTTGGTCCAGGGCAGTTGCAGGGGTAAAGGATCTCACTTCTACCATTCCATTCTGTGCTTTGAATCGCTTCTTTGGGCCGGAAGACTTTTCCGAGGTGAGAAGTCTTATGGGCAATCCTTCACACTATTGACACTTATGGAGAACAGCATGGATACACAAGAACTGACTTGCCCTTAACCTAAACAGAGACAACTGATCTCTATTATAAACTTAGACGTGGAATATGAGGAGAATAAGACTAGCTCTAGCAGGGACAATGAGACAACTAATGTCTACGGTCAGACCTTTTCCACAATCTTTGACATCAACAAGAAGGTAAATATAACGCTGAAGGTACAAGCTGTACAGACAGAAGACATGACTGACTAGCAGCAATAAATAATTGTAAAGACTGCTGAGGATGACGGAACTATAAGTCAAAGTCCGATCCTTCCCATGCGAGTTCGGAGGTGTCTGACGCTGGTGGGCTCTGATCCTCCTCCTCGAACTCTGGCTCTTGCTCCTGTTCAAACACAACGCCTTGTCCTTCTACAGACTCCTTATTAGGTTGGTGTTGCCCTTGTTCGCTTGCCAAAGCGCTGTGGGAGGCGCAACGGCCTAGCCGCTGTACCCCTTTGTTGCATCCAGGAACCCTGCATCTGGGGCCACCACCATGAGTGCGGCACTTGCCACTTCCTTGGCTGCTCTTTGTGCAACCAGGGAACGTGCACCTTGGCCCGCCGCCATGTGCTTTGCATCTTCTCTTGCTCTGTGCGGCTCGGCTGCACCCCTCCACCTCGCACCTCCTTCCGCCTCCATGCTTCACACAGAGGTTCCTGCCTTGACTTTGTCTTGTGCAGTCTCCAAAGCTGCATTTAGTGTTCTCAGCGTGTGCTTTGCACAGACCCTTCGATCTTGCCATTCGCTTGCAGTTCTCGAAAGAGCATGGCTTACTGTTCCGCCTAGTTTTTCTCCGCGGAGGAGGGATGGGAGCAGCCATAGAGTGTGGCTGGATAACATAGTGCATGTTTGGAGTCATCAGAGCCATTTCTTTGGCAGTGACTGGCGATGGCGCCTGCACCTGCATGGTATAAAGCTCATGGTAACTAGGTGCTTTGCCGGGAAAGGTGGCAGTGACCGCCGCTTGTGGGACAAGTGAAGATGCAGGGTATATTGGGAGATGGGTTTGCTGGTGATCCTCCACAAGAATGTCGAATAGGGTGGAAAGCTCATCGCCTGAGATCTGTGGCAAGCCGGTGGGTGTTGGCGTCGCCTCTCTGTGGTACCCCATAGAAGAACCATTTGGAAGCGTTCTTCGATAAGCCATAGATAATAACATGCTGTTAGATCTCTTCCTGCCAAGCTTCTGTAGGAATTGAAGGATAAGGATAATTTAACAGGATGGCGGTTGGGAGTGGAGAGCGGTGGATAACGCGGGCGGAGGGTTGCGCCCGTGCTGGTTATTGTCGTTGTGGCGGACAAAAAGCGAGACTCCTGCCTTAGAATCTTTCTGTATTGGTTGTGAGGAACGTCTCAGAAGTCCTGATCAATCATCCTTAGCTACGCAGGATCTCATGTCGAACCATGTCGTTTACTTTGCTGGAACAATATTAATGTGGAGTCAAGGGCATCAACTTTGATAGACGAAGGACTAATTGTTACTCCGGAGTATATAAGTAA
>FLMG01001299.1:78744-122599 GCA_900088475.1 Hyphochytrium catenoides | reverse complement strand
TCTCTCTCTCTCTCTCTCTCTTCCCTATCTTTTCACTTTGCCGGTCCAGCTTTTGGCGGAAGCTCTCAATCAATGCCAGCAAGCAAGGGTTGATAGGGATGGCTCCACTTGTCCTCCCTCTTGTTTAGACCTTTCCCTATCATCATGTGGTTGGAACATGGACCTCCAGCATACTGGTTGAGGTGATGAGGAGGCAGACGAGAGTCTCGTCAGAACCGGTCTCGGGAGATAAACAGGGTTCCAAAGCTGCCTCACCTCACCTTGCCGTTTCTTCCCTGGTCCTCCAGCTGCCACATTCCCTTCTCTAGTTTATCTTGCCCAGGTTCAACGCTACTCATCATCCTTTCTTTCCTTCTTAGTGATCATCACCATCATCCAAGAGGCAGGCAGGATGTGAAGCTGCGGCTTGCCTCGTAGGCACGTCTAGTCCCTCAGTCATCACACCTCGAAAGACTGCACACAGCACAAAGCTCACCTAAGACAAGTAGAGAAAGGGGCTCCGACGAAGAAAGAGCCAGGAAACATTCAGACAGAGTGATTGGTTATCCTGAGGAACTATGACTTATAAGAAGAGACATATATGACGAGGCTTCAAGAGACAGAGATTGTTCCCGCCAGGTCCACGGCTGGTTCACATTGACGCGTGTTGGTCATCAACCATCATCATGCCTCTAGGCTCTTCCACAATCCAAGCACTCTGGCTTTTTCCCCTTTCCGTAGTGTTATCTACTATCTTATTGTACTGCTTCGCTGCATCGCTGCTCCCATTCCGTCTTATCCCCCGCTAGAGTTTTAGAAAGTACACGAAGCATGATTGAGGGGCCTCCGTTTCCTTTGCTATAGTAAGTAATCCTTCTCGGCCCTATGTTTAGACCTGTTCAATAGAACCTTTCTTGGAATCATGGTTTCTATTTTGTCACGGTTCTACCACTATGTTTATTCCCGCTTTCAAGGTCTTATTCCCTAAATCACTCTCACTTGCCCCTAAACAACATAGCGTCTTTGGCCAAAACCTCTTTTTTTAGCCCTCTCGCAGTCGGAAAGGTCCTTGTTTCTGATTGGTAGATACCTCTCAGCGCATTGGTAGTTTAGGTCACATTTTAGGACATTTTGGGCTGCTATGTCGAAGTTGCAATGGAAGACCTAAACCTTCCTCAAATATTTCCATTTGCCCAAAGGTAGAACTGTATGAAAGATTTACAACAAATGGCCCTATAAGCGCGGAGAGAAATGTTTCTTTTGGTAGCAAGTCAGAATAACTTGCAGGGCAAACACATTGTGTCCGTGTTAGGTGGCGCAATCTTTGGACTGCTGTAGAGAATTCAAAGCCCAAACTTACAATACCGCTGTGCTATCGAAAGAAGCTTGGGAGTTGGCTCCATCCGATGGGGTAAGAAGCTTGTAGAGTTCTACAGTCATCAATGCCCAAAGCGGTAGGACCTACGGTAGGACCTTCTCCCGAACGAAGCATAATTTTGTAGGTACATTTGTAGTGTCTCTTGTAGCCTTGTAGATGGAGGTCTTTTGTCTTTTAGGTCAAAGCTAGATGGATTTTGCGAATATAATAGGAAATTATACTTACCATTTGGGCTCGCCTAGCCCCATACCACTAGAAGCATAAGGGCTAACCTCACACCACTCTGTCATAATGACTGTTGTGGTTGGGTATACCTGTAGATTGCGATATATTAGGACGGAATCTCATAATACTTGGTCATAAAACGATTCCCACTATAGCGCTACAAGGGCGATCTAGTTCTACCTTTGAAGTGACTGAAATGCAGGACTTCTGGAGCTTATTATGATGACTGCAGACATGATGACACGCGCTTTATCATACAACTGAATTATCTCCAATTTTCTGTGAGTCAGTGTAGCAACCATCTTTGGTCACATTGCAACTGCGGGCGGTACTGTATATTGAAGATAAAAACTGCCCCCTGCAATACAAAGCCCTTATGTGCTAGGGATGACAGGGCAACATCCTGGCACAGCGAAATTTTCTGATTCTTGTTTCTCTCTTCTTTGCTTGCGCCAGACTGGAAGTGGTATTCCACAGTAACCCCTAGTTCTAGAGAGGGAGAGCCTGAGACAGCAAGAGATGCCTCCATTATTCTGCTATACTAGAAGTACGATGATAGATTTTTTGCTGCCAACAGAATGTGCAGTTCTAGATACAAGGCCATAGCATTCAGCGGACGCCAATGAAGATGGAGTCTCGCCTTTGGCCCTTCTCTTTTCCTTTGTGTTGCCACACCTGAACTTCAAGAAGAGCAATGGCGCCCAGATACAGGGGCAGGAAGTAAGTCAGTCTGTAGTTTGGCATACAAGGTTCTTCCACCAGTCAATATTAGTAGGGCAATTCTTGAAGAAGCATACTTGTGCATTCGTGCTCCATCGCCCCACTATCTTTGTCCCCCCTAATAAAGGTCGGACATGATCAATGTTATGACGGTTGCTAGTCTGATAAGGTTAACCTTGAAGCTCAAAAGTTTTGCCTGTAGAAAGTCCGTCAATAGTCCGATCATAATCTTCTGGCCACACACATGATGGATCGTTTGGCTTTACCTTAACTCTGTTCTTGTGACGCATTCAGTGATTCTTGAAGTTATCTTCTAAGATCTTGTGCGTGACAGGGTTTACATCGTACTAAGCAAAGTTGAGCATCCTCTCTTCTTGTCCATTACTACGGCAGCTAGTTGATTGTTTCTGGCCCTGCATGTCATCAGGGACGGAAAAATAGAATCTTGTTGCTGCAGGGCCCACGCTGGTCGTAATAAACTATCCGGCCGATCTTCTGTGACACTTCCGACCCTGGGAATATTTTTGTTTCTGCAAACCTTGAAGTACTCTTGACTGGATAATAATGATATCTTGATCCTTCCAGCTTTCCTTATTGCGTTGCTTGTGGGGTCCCTGATCGACAGCCTTGAGCTTTATTGCCTGGAGGGAAGTTGGCTCTTCTCCAACGGAGACACACTGCCACCACAAAGAGACTTGTAAAGCGATGTTGAGTGTGATGATGCAAGCGTTGACCCAGTGTTGTTGGGCACTCTAAAACGACGAGTGCTTTGCAGTGAAGATTGTAGGGCATGGGATCGACGCAAAGCTAGCAACGGCGGCGGAAGTGGTGCAGGTCGATTGTCCTCTTTCAGTTCGCAGGTTATACTGGAAGCGGCGACAAGCACCCAGAGAGAGATATTTCACTAGTATCTGTTCTTGTGCATTGCACGTTTTTCCAATCCCTGCCTGCTGTAATACGATAAGCAGGGAGCTAAATTTTCAAATGATCACTTCTTGTTCTTTTCGCGTCCAGAAGACTATTCCAGCGGGAGTTCCACCTACACATTTTAGCTGTCTATCGGGTTCCTATAGTGGAGGGCATTAAGGACATGGCTGTTGTTTGTGGGTGGTAGCGGATCGCTTGTACTTCGTTCAAGATATCTTACTTGATAATATTAGCCCATCACAGATTAAGAAGAAGAGCATTGTCAAAATCGTAGCTAGCTAGACCGCAGGAAGAAAAAGGATCCGGACCAATCCAAGAAGCACGGAGGGGTAGACTGTGGATGAAAAATGCTTCCCTCATGGTAAGGCACTGTGCTCCGTCCCAAACCCACCGCCCAGATTTCTGGTGGCAGTTCGTTGTTGATGACTTAGTGCCCTCCGATTAGGTAATGCCCATCGTTTGTAGAAGTGGTGGCATGCATTTGTAGTCTTCACGAATCTAGACTGAAAGAGAGCCCGCTTTAGCAAGAGCATGATTAAAGCAGACACAGCTTGGCCCCCAATCCATCGTTTGCTTGGACCTTTGAGTGCGCGCTGCAGTTAGTAGAGAATGATTAATAAGGGCCCACATTCATCACATTGCCCTCCTCCTCCATCTCGATCGACTAAAGTCGATTAGTAGTAAATAGGATACATTGACCTACGTGGACCTCTTTCACCTTCCTTTTTTGGTGACTGTGGTGCTGCTACCGAGAAGGACAGCAGGCCAAGAGGCCGCAAGGTAAGAACTAAATGCAAGAAGACATACAAATTCTGACCTTCTCGTGTTTTGTCGACTGTTGCTTGTTGCATGTTGTGATCACTACATTGGCATAATCCATCCGGCCAGTGGCGTAATACTTCCGCGTACTGACAACTGGTGATCGGGACAGGAAATGAAAGTATGTTCGAGAACAGGGAGCCTGACGATTGTTTCTGCTACGATCGGGAAGAGACGCAACGGCGATACCCTTGGTACCCAAAAGTTGTGTCCCCACAAGCAGGTGTCCCCACAAGCAGGTGTCCCCACAAGCATTCTAATACGAGCTCACGAGGCTGTCGCGTTCTCGTCCAGTATCTCCAGCTACTTAAAGATCAATGCATAGGTGTTGACGACGAAAAAGCAGGCCAATCAGACGGGGGCTTGTGAGCGCAAGCAACACTCCACTCTTACATTACTCTTGACGTTTCATGGAGATGATTGACAATACTTCTCTTCTACTACTAGCTAGGTTGAGCGAGAATGACGGATGATAACGGTTGCCGCTGTGATCTCTGAATCAACCATCAAGCAGTCTCCTCGCTTATCCTAAGAGATAGGAGAATTAAACTGTTGAGGACGCGAGCATCTGAAGACGGAGCATCATCGGGGGGGTATTGAATCTCGATAGGTCGCGTCAACACACTATTAGATATAGATTTTACTGGTGGTGCTAGGGTGGGGGGTATCCGTCCCATCGTGGCGGCTGATGAAGTGCATATGTGCAATTGGTTGGGGCGTTGATGATAATGTCAGCACGCGTCTGTATTAATAGACGCTTTATAAGTTTGAAGAGGCTCTGCCGGAAATAATGCTACCGCCAATAAGAAAGACTCCAGTGGAGGAGGTAGTCCCGAATGTCATGACTGACGGTCCATGGTACTCCCTAGGGAGGAAGGAAGATGAGTAGTAGTGGAGGAGGCCACTAATTATGATTCGTGCTCGTCGTTCGTCGTCCTTGCTTGTTGCTTCCAGTACTACTTACAGCTCATCAGCGGTATGATGTACTCATGATTATGCGTCATAGCAATGGGTCGAGAACCTGCCTCTCTTCGCACTGCAATGTCTCCGACGAGTTGGACTGTGTGAGGGCAGTTTGGGCACTTTTGAGATTCACGAAGAGGTCAGTAGCATCAACCTTTTTTTTATTCTCGCTGGTCGTAGCCCTTGTCGTCGGAACTGTCCATCATCATGAAGCTCGGCTAAGTCATCTTCTTACCTCGTCTTTATATTATTACGAAGAAACGAAAGCGGTGCAGGACTCAAGTAGTAATTGTGTTTCGCGCATAGCAAATGTGTCACTATATTAACTCCACCACCCTACTAACTAGTGCTTCTTTGTGCTTGTAATTTAAAAAAGGGTGCAGTATTGTACAGCGCTTGTACAGCGCTTGAAAGGGCAACAGGTTGACAATCCTTCTAGCTCAAGCTCTACACGTATCTGGAAGTTCGAGAGCACGTAGAGTTTGTAGATCAGCTGCATCAAGTGCACCTAGGGATTGACCTACTCTATTTCCAGTAGATGCAGTACTTGACAAATGGTCGGGCAAAGGACATTCTACATCAATCATCGTCATTGATCATCAACGGCCAGGAAAGCGGCCCCACCCAGTTGACGTGTGCAGACCACCTCCTGTACCTATGGAGGAACGTGATACAAGATAGACAAGCACAGGCCAGTTATTGCTACAGAGAGTAGTGCCATTTCTACCTGTGCTACTACGTCATCGATATATAGTTCTATGTATACTACACGGCCCGCTACCGACGAGCAGCAATCAAGTGCCAGAAGGTTCTTTAAGATAGCCTAGAGTTAACCCTCATCGTCACAAAGAGTCGTCCTTAGGGAGTGGGACGGCGATGATCGATGAGTCGACGAGCTTGTTGGCGCGGTGAGGATAGCTGCGATAATGCGATAATAGTAGAGCTGATGATGGAGGTGGTGCCATGCCAGTATGTTACTACTGTAGCGATGCACTACCGTTACGACCTACAATCATAAACCAACGCAAAACTGTTTCTCCAGCCTTTGAATAAGATGAGACGCCTTGACCAATGACAGCGCAGAATGAAGCTGAACTGTCTCTTTTGGAAAAAGCCAGCCCGATTCCCGTTCTAGATCATTAATCATTCCCTGAAAGTATTGAATTCTTTCATCGAATCAAGCTTGTAATCGACTGGAGCATTGTTTCATAGGTTTCAATTCTTTCGTGGTAGGAGATATTGTTTTTATTTGAGTTGGACAAGATGGCCTCTAGTAGTATGCAAGGCTTGTGGGTGAAAAACCTGCTGATGTTCAAGGTTGGGGGTGAAGTAGTAATAGGTAGAGTCTAGGTCCAGACAGTATGTCCTTTCCTATTAGAGTGACTCTTGATGATGGCGAGACAGACGACAGAACCCAGACCTATGGAGAAAGAGTAAGCAAGAGATATTACTTTTGTGTAACTCCTTCATTGGTATTAGAGCGAGTATTTTCACGGAGTACTAGACAGATCCAAGGGGATAAAGGACTAAGACCCCAAAGCACGAAGAGACAGAGAGAAGGTTTGAGAAACGGAGACCTGGATTTCTTTGACAGGCATCAACAGATTAGGCAAGACAGAGAGGAAGTAATATATTGTGTTATCTCTATATAATTGAGCCGTCTGCGAGACAGAGAGATAAGAGAGATGGACCAGCCCTTCCTTTATGGAGTCGAATTGAGAAGCAAAATGTCAGCAGAACGTGAGGGGACACTGGTCCGACCACACCACAGGTCGCAAAGGCAGGCCTATCTAGCGATGGAGGTATATAGGGGTATATAGGTGCCGTGCCCTCACTCTGTCTGTCTATCATCGGCAGTAAAACTCAGCATTGAGCAGCTTGGACACAAGGAGCAGAAGACGGCCAAAGTGTGCACCTTTCTTTCTCCGCTTTCCTGTCCTCATCCACCTCTCAGAAGAAGAGAAGCAGAGGATCCTTGATTGTTCGCGACCAGCTGCAGTCTCAGGCACGCCTACGCCTATGATCCTGCTTTATCTTCCTAACCTCCCTTCCCGTCTTCGTCTCCATCTCTGTCGATCTTGTGTGGCTTGACTTGGTGACGCGGGATAGACATGCACCGCCCGCAGTCGCTCTGCATTAAGCTCGTCCCCGCTCCTGTGCACAGCTGTCACAACGGTTAGTCTGCCTCGATTGGAGATACCGCACTAAGAGGTGCGGAGGCCTTGTGCTTATTGGCTGAAGCTTCCCTCAGTCGACAAATCGTCTATCGGGGTAGGTTTTGCGTCAGCAAGTCCTGGCTGAAGCTTTCTAGGTACAACATTAAGCTCTGCGCAATCTCCAGTGTAAGGCCGATGGACATGCTGAGAGCTGTGGAACGGAGGCAATAATAGTTACCTCCATCTGACCGCATCATTCAGCATGAAGGATTCGATCCCTGCTGCTTCATGCTCGTGCCTAGCGCGTCGGGCTGAGTGGCATAGCTGTCGCAGCTTTGGCTTTTATGACAACGTGGACAAGGTAGAAGCAGATATTGTCTTCGTGCCGCTGAAGCTATTGGAAAAGCAGTTGCAAGAGGAAGGCAATGTTATCGACTGCCGGCACTGCCAGGGGCGCAGCTTCTATAGGATCTTGCAGGTTTCGGTTAATGACATCTTGCCAGGGTTTAATGAAGCCGCACCTGAGCACGAAGTGCAGCTGGCTGCCCTCGACAAGCTTCCTGGGCAATTGGCAAGCCATCTTATGTCACGGTCCAGCAATATTGATGGCATACTGGTGCAGCACATTCCCGTCCTAGCCTCATCGGCCACTCGAACACAGTGGAACCATCTTCGGGAATGGCTCTTAGCTTTTGCAGGTGAAGCCCCAGACTATAGGATCTTACTAGAGAATGGAGACGCCTTCATCATGGACTCTGAGGCACTGAATGGCATAGATGTTGCTGGAGTAGTCATCCGGAACCGCTTCCTGGATATCGAAGGGCGATTCCAGTTCACTCATAGCAATGAGATCTACAAGTCCCGGACCTCCTTTACCACCATGTTGCAAGAGGCACAGAAGAAAGACAAGGAGCTAATAGTGCTTGCCTATGAATCTGTGGACGCCACCAGCGCCATCAAGTTCACAGCCTTCGACCCGAAGCTTGTGCCCGACGATCAGCGCTATGTGCCTCAAACTAACTATGTGCCTTGGACAGAGAAGACTCTCTTCGACTATCGCTTCTACTCTAACGTAGATGTGAGCTTCTTTCTTAGTACCGTTGAGGGTTGGGGCATGCGAGGCGCGGTACGGTGGATTTATGAAAGAAATGATCGTCTTATGGCTCCAGTATATGGGAAGAGAGAGTACCAGCCTCTAAATTTTGTCCAGCTAGTTAGTGCAGAGGATATCAAGCTCTTCCACAAGGCGTGGTGTGATGTTAGAGAGAAGGTACCGCAAGCTAGTGCAGCTGCGCAGAGGAGAGGAGAGCCGATTAGATCGTTTTGCCCTCCCATTGGCCAGATCCGCGACAACTGTGCGGACCTTAAGTCTCTTCTCCTTTATCTTGACAGCGTCTCCCCTTTGGATTGTGTCGAGTCTGAGTGGCTACTGGCGACTAAGGAAGCAGTGGAGAAGCTCCTCGGAGAGGACGAAAAGCCTTTCTGGTGCGCCGAGTATGGTGCCAGTTTGGTGTTTGTCTTGGAAGAAATAATGGCTATGCAGTCGTCCCACTCTGCCGCTGTAGCTCCCAATCCTGTCTCCTCTCTCTCTCAGAAGGCCATCTGGGGAGATGAGCTGTATAGTTTCCTTGAAGTGGACGGTGTGCAGGAAGATAATGTGTCTCCTTTAGAGGAAGATCTTTTTCAGAGCTATCTGGAAAGCTCTACCGGTGTGCATACTATGGGCTGCCAGGTGAGGCGCTCTGTATTTGACCTTGTCACGTCCAATTGCGAGTACCTGCTAGACAGTGACTGTATCGAGGCTCTACATCCAGACTCGGAGGATGCGTTAAATCGCTCCCTGTGGGCGGAGATGCTGACCGTAATCAGCTCTCTGGACCGCCTTACTACGGAAAGTGCCGCTCCGAAGGAGGTACAGACTGTCTATGACATCCTCAAGAGTTACGGGGATCTTGATCGTTTCCCTGCGGTGCTCCACTCTCTCCTGCTTGGTGGCACTCAGGATCTGGGAGGTGACGTAACAGAGCGGATGATGGTCTTTCCAGTGGATCCTCGTGCCCTCATGTACCACGATGGAACAGACTCTCAGGCTTGCTTCGTACAGTTCCACGCGGTGATGTCATCCAGGCTAGACGATTTTGGGAGGAGAGACTATTATGTTTTTGTCAACCGAGATCATCCTAGTCCGCCAGCACTTGTAGTCTGGAGCTTCCTGAGGGCTAAGGGCGCACCCCTCTTCCTCTGTCACGCAGTAGATTCAATGGTAGACTGTGTCTCGCACATAAAGACAGAAGGGAGCCATGAGGAAGGAAGTATGTCTATCCGGCCGTTTTCCTATCAGTCTACCACAGCTCTGTTTGACCTAGAGAAAGTTATGAGCGTACAAGACAAGGCATCCTTTCTCTGGCTCCTGCGCATAGCATCAGGGGTTCTCGACCAAGCGACGTACCAGCATCCACAGGAGAAGGTTATCTACAATGGGGTAGTTGTGGGACTGAGGAAGGCCGTGGTAGCTTCTCTCCGAGGAACTAGAACTTTTGCCCAGAGAGAGAAGTGGACAGAATCTCTTTATGCGGTACAATCTACGACCGGTGCTTCTTTGTCTACAGCAGGGGCGGCAAAGACAAGCACCTTTAGAAAAATCACCTCCAAAGTGAACAAGCGAGCGACGGTGACGGAACTATGGGAGGCCATGCCCTGGAGCAGCCAAGCCCGTGATATCTTTAACATGTTATGCGTCGTCCTGGCCACCTTCCTTCGCCGGGTTCCAAAGGATGCTGATGAGTTCGCCCCTCTCGCTTCATCTATCGGCTGCCAGTGGCTGTACGAGCATGTCTTTAAGAAAGACGGCGCTGTCGGTATGGTTCGCTACCTCGTCCTCGCCAACAGAGCTGCCTCTCCTTTCCCTGCATATGATCCTCATGTTCAGATGGTGCTGATGGAGATGAGAGGGGACCATAAGAAGTTCATGTTAGACTTTGTCGAGTCAGACCTCGACACGATCGGAGAAGTGGTCAACGAAGTGGTTAGACAAGAAGCAGTTGCCTTTGACCACTCCGCGGGCTATCATGAACAAACTGCAGGGGCTGCTTTTGCTTCCAAGAAGTTAGAAGAGCCTCTCCTGACCAAAGTTAACCCTTTCACGAAGCTAAAAGACAGAGTCTTCAAAAAGGACAACTTGAAGCTGGCTCTCCAGGGAGGCGTGTCCATCTCTTTCTTCCTTATTCCTATGGCTTTGGAGCTTATCCTGCGTGCGGCATTGGGTTCGTCTCTTCTTGTGAGTCCGCATGCTATTTCTATAGAGCATCAGAGAGTGCTGACCTTCGCCATCATTCATTCTATCGCTTTCTATGGTGGTATATCCTTTGCTGCAGCCAAGATTGTGGCATACAACTACTATCGGTGGCTCATTACTAAGTTAGCAGTGGCACAAGTGCTCGTGATGACAGTCTTCCTCATCTTCAACGCCTTCCTTCTGCCCCTCCTTTTCCTTATCTCGCTCTCAGTTTGGACACCAATAGAGTCACTCGTTTTCATTGGCGGCTTTGGAATAGCGGGCGTCTATGTGATGCTCCTTTCTTTGATCAGCGCCACAAACGGTGGAAGACACTGGAGCACGTTCGGAGGTAGAATTGTCATATTCGCCACCTCTCTCCTTCTAGTGTCGCCAATCCTTCATGAGTGTGGCGTCCTTTCTAAGACAGCGGATGTGATTGTCTACTTCTCCGGACTCTCTCTCTTCATGCTTCTCCTTATCTGGGGTTGGCTGCGGAATATCAAGCGGTTTAAGGACTCAATTAGGAAAGGCACAGTTGTTACTCTGACTGACGTCGAATGGAAGCAATGGTATGAGAGGCATCCCACGCTAACAGAGGTGGAAGCTAAGAGTTTATTCTATGAAAAGCTGCGGAAAGGGCTCTGGATGACAGACAAACTGTTGTTTAAGCGCCGTTGGGGCTTCCTCGACCGCGACATGGAGTTCTATTTGATCCAGTATGACTGCATTGTCAGAGGCTTGGACATGCCTGAAAGAGACACTTCTCTTTGGGATGAGTACCTGGTAGGTGCAACTTAGCTGCGAGGAAGTTGGCTATTTCTCCTTTCTGTATTATCTGTTCTGTGAGGTTCTTGAGGTCTGCTGCATTTGATCGCTTCTGTTTCGGCCTTTTTTTGTCATTGAGAGCAAGCTCAGTTCCTTGGCTATACTTGCTCGCCCAACATAACCTTTGCGGTGGCTTTCTGGCAACTTCTCTTGCTTTCCTTGCGCTTGGCTTTTCTCATTTCTATCTGTCCTCCGCATCTTTGTCTTCTTTGCCTCAGTTGCTAATGAATCCCTCTCTTCTGGCACAGGTACGAAGCCAGATATCCCTTCTGGAAAAGAATGCTATGGTTCGTATGGAGATGGCTCGCACCCTCTGGAACCTGATCAAAAACGACGCAGTGTTTGGCACAGTGTACATGGTTATGATCATGTCAGACCTTCTTCTCAGAGCTTGGACCCGATATGGCGCCCCTGTGTCAGATCCCAACGCGCCTTTTGCAGACTTTATGTCAGTCGTCTATTTGATTTTCTGCTCTGTAGCGTTGGAAAGTGTTTACCTGATCCGGCATGCCAAGAGGGCAGACTGGCTGCACGTGCGTTCTGACACCTATGAAGCCGTAGAAGAAGCTACGAAAAGAGGGACTAAATTCCTCGAAAGCTGGTATCACGAAGCGATGGCCTCCTTTGGCTACGTGTGCCTTGCGGTTGGAGGAGGTGTGATTTTGCTGGCCCTATTAGCTGCGAGAGACTGGTCATGGTACTCTATCACGCTCTTCGCCTCTAAATTGGTGGGATATACCGGTATCCTATTTGGTCTCGTACACAAGATTTGCATAGGAAAGGCTTATGAGGGACGATGCATCGCTCTGGCCGCCATCTCTACCCTGATAGGGCTAAGTGGAGGAGTTGTCGCCAATGTCGTTCTTTCCTACGTGGTAAATGCTCCTGATTGTCTCTCTCCAACCAGTCCTGGGCCGTGCTGGGATCTTTCGTTCACTGCCCTTCCTATCACAGGGGTGCTGTACGCTCTTCTCTCGTTCATCTTGATGCGAGGGATGCACTCTCTCATGTATAACAATGGCTTATCAACCGGTCTTCTGATGGCAAACCCTGACATTGGCCACAGTGGGCAGCGATTCCTAGGGATAGATAAAACGTTCTTATCACGGCCGGAAAGTCTAGCTCTTAAGGCTTGTAGGGGTTGGCTTGCCGAACAATCAGAGAAAGAGAACGTTATAGTTCAAGAGGTCACATGGGAGCTCCCTTCTGGCCCTTCACTACTTCCACCCATAGTGGAAACAGCCCTAAGGGATTATGATGGTCTTTTAAAGGGAAAGAGGTACACCTGGAAGGTTGCTGTGGTCCCAGATAGCTGTCTGCTGAGTCATAGACATTTGGCTGTCCGCGAGAGAGAAAAGGAGATGTTTCTATATATGGCGAAGACAGTGTTTGAGAATGAGCTGACCCGGATGGAGGCAGTGATCCACGAATCCTTAGAGGAGGAGACGGGGAGGCATCATCTGGGCGTCTTGGCGGAGCTCTTCGCCCCAGCCGCTCTCTCCCTTCCGCGGTCCGAGGCTGCTCTACTTCCGTCTCGCATGCTGGTACAGGTGAACAGGTGGTCAGACGCCTCGGCACTTCTCTCCTTCATTGATCGCACTCCTTCCTGCGCGGCCAGTGTGCTATCCTGCTCTTCCGTCAACTCTGGAAGGTGGATGGCCCTCTCACCCTCGGCCAGAGAGATGGCCATCCGCTTGATCTACCGCCTGCCCACTGATGATGTCAGCTCCGATGTGTCTTCTGTGATCCAAAGCAGTGAGGAATTGTGCCAACTTATCGGTTGCAAGGACTTTAGAATCTTTAGGGAGACGTGGGCAGAGCTCCACCAATCTGAGGACAAATATCTTTATTCTCCTGAGGCATTTGAGAGGCACATTCAGAGTGCGGCGACGCGCCTCTCTCTACGGGTTGGCCTCTCCCTCTGCGTAATGGAAGAGGCCGCTAAGAGGCTCGTAAGCAACGTGATACCCGTCGGTGTGGAGAGCCAACTAGGAAGCAGCAAATGGGCCTCTTCTATGCAAAATACCAAATGGATTGTTCAGCACAAAGACCAGCTATTCAAAGAGGCAGTGAAAGAGGTGAATCCATGGCTTCCGCTCGTCTTCGCCACTTTTTGCGGAGACGTTTGCTTCTCTCAGGATCTCTTCGAGGTAGAAAGGGAAGGAGGAAGAAAGATAGGCAAAGCAGCGAAGAAGACTCTCTGTATGCTTCATCGGTTCGCGTCGGTGATCCGATGGTTATTGATGGACTGGCTCATCTGGTCTGGAGACCCATTCGTTGAAGAGTTCTTCGCTAAGGTTAGACCACAGCCTAGTCTCGTTAGTAAGAGGGTCAGCGGGAGAGGAAAGAAAGTTGTAGATACCACCCGTCGCTCTTTCTTCTCTCTGCCGTGCCTTTCCAGGAGAAAAAAGCTGCAGAGCACTGAGGAGGCTGTTGTCACCCCTCCAGGGGAAGGGGGAAGAGCAGAGATTGTCTCGGTGGTGGGAGAAGGCGAGAGACAGAGTGGACGAGATCTGGAAGGAGGGAGGTCATTTGACCTGGAGTGGCTTCAGACAAGCAGAAAAGCTCTGGTAGAGTTTATGACTTCTAAAGCTATCCCCGCCACGACTGCAGAGTGTCTGGAGCTCTGGCTTCTTGAGCGGGAGCCGTCTCTCCTGTACTATTTCTCTCTTCGCTACTCAGGGCGCTTTCAGGAAGCATTGGATGAGATATTCCTTCTTCAGGATACTATCGAAGTTGCCCTTGCAGAGACAAACGTCTATGAGTTGACGCAGTGGGATGATCTGAGACAGTTCGCCAGAGGAGGGGCCACAGCTGGTAACTGGAACATCCATGAGAGCATCGTACGGCGGACAGACACCTCTAAACTGCACGTCGTCTGCTTAGACTCCGGTACGTGGCCCTTAAATGGGGGAGGTGTGGCTACTTGTCGCGGTCAATTGGTGCAGGGCACTATGGAGAGAATACGCTGGCATGCCATTGCAGAGGCGGGGTGGATCGCACCAATTCCTCCCAACGAGAAGATAGAACCTAACGTCAGCCAGCTGCTAGTGACACCTCTATGGAGCCCTAACCTGGGTGGAGCGCTGGAGAACTTCTTGGCCTTCCAATCTGCTCTCACGGTGAGTGTCAAGAGCCATAGAACTACAATGGAGATCACGCAAGAGCGCTTTTGCCCTGCTTTTGCGAGGATCATCGAGCTCTCAAGAGCTCATGAGATCTCCATCAGCGATATTGAAGATGCGGCTGAAGCATTCACGGAGCTTTATGTCTACTTTACTGTCTTTGATTGGGAGAAGACTTGGTCCAATGGAGCTGTGCATGAATGCTGGTCAAGGCAATGGCTCCTCCCTCCCTCTGGCTACAGGGCTTACGAGGCTGAGCCTCCAGCTCTGGCTGACCTGGACCGTGCTCTAGAGCTCTGGGTTTGCCACTTGATGTGCCTGCAAGTACCATTCCCTACGCTGAACCGGGATAATACCGGGATGATGCATTGCTCCCATCACGGTCCTCAGGGCCTTTTGGGTGTGATTGCCAAGCAGTTAGCAGGCTGGAGCCTCGTTGTATGGGACCACGGCATTCTATGGAGAGAGAGAGCTTTGGCAGTCTCCGAATTGCACTCTGAGAGTCTCTTTGTACGAAGCGCTTTGCTGGGGCTGATCCGGCTGTGCTCCAAGGTAGTGTTATGGAAAGCAGACATTGTGGCCCCGTGCAATGTTAGTAGCAATGTGGATTGGGAAAAGAGAATTATCGGGACAGAGTACTCTTCTCCAGCAGAGAGAGTTGAGATGCAAAGGAGTATCTCTCCAATTGTCAACGGGCAAAACTCCGCACACATCAAACTGAACACCTGGCAGAACAGGGACGATGCTTACGTCACCGCGGTGATGCTGTCTCATGTCTACAGGCTGAAGGATATTATGAACGCCATCTATGCAGCAAATGCCATTGTTAACATTCACGGCATCAAGTGCTATCGCTTGTTCATCTATGGCTCGAAGACGAAGGATCTGGCATACACAGCGCTCTGTGAAAAAGCAATAAGCGACCTAGACTTAGCCCAGCACGTCTCTCTGATGGGCTTGGCAAAGCCTTTAGAAGTACTGGCACAGGGAGACATATTTGTTAACTCTTCTATCTCGGAGGGTTTACCTATGGCCATTATAGAAGCAGGGCTGGCAGGGCTACCTATTGCGGCCACGGACGCAGGTGGAACGAAGGATCTTGTTGGCAACTTTGGCGGCGTAGTCCCGCCGGTAGAGCCTCTCGCCCTTGGAAGAGCTCAACTGGAGGTGCTCGCATGTTCTTCGACCATCTGTGAGTTGGGAGGCGGCCTCCCTGCCATAGACTGGAACTCTGGCGAGTGGACGGCAGAGAAGCTAACAGCACGTCTGCTGGATCCAGCTGTCACAGCTCTTAGACAGCGCTGGGGCTCGCTGTATAGAGAGACGCTGATCAAGTTCTTCTCGATAGGAAGATACTGCTCTAACCACGAACAGCAACTCTGGATAGCCAATAGGATGAGCCAAGTCCGCTTGGCGAGAAGAGACGTCACCAGTGCCGCTGAGCAGGCCGGCGGTCCAGAGGAAGAGTTTGCCTGGATTCTGAGCACGATTCAACCATATGAGGAGCGGGCAAGCATGATGGGAGAGCTTGATAAGTTCTCAATGACGATCGCCAGAAACCCGAATGCAGATAGCCTCTTTAGATCTCAGGTTGAGCTCAGACGGAGCTCGATCACTTCCGGAGCAGAACTTCGCAGTTCAATCCCAAGAAGCCGTAGCTCCTACACCAACCCGCGCCTTTCTTACTTGACGGGCAGGAGCCCTGCTGCCGCTGGGAGGCCCAGTAGGAAGAGCAGAATGAGCGGTAGAGAGCGTCTCTCCTCTTCCATTGCGAGCATCTACCCTGGGGCAGTGAGTTATAAGCCTCGCGATGACTCATTCTTTGATTGCGGGGAGACGGAGTGGATCGGACTCGAGACTCCTCTGAGGACGAGTGGAGTAACGGATGGCGACCTAGGACGAGTCTCTCTTGACATGGTATCAGTAGGGACTGGAAGACGCAGCAACGTGCGGCACTCTTCTCTTCTTCGAGAAAAGCTCTCTTCTCCTATGGGGCGAAGCACTAGTACCAGAAGATCGTCCGAAAGAACAAGTGAGAGGAAACTACCGACAAGGATAACTTCTTCGAGAAAGAGCCGGACCTTTGTTCCCAGTATGCCGTTTGGTCGACTCTCGACAGATATTGCAGTCATTGAGACTCCTCCTGGAGAAGTTGGCTCTGGCCAACGCATCGTTGGAGAGCATGCGCAGTTGTAAGCTAGCGAAGAGAGAGGATCGCCGCAAGTAGGCTGCCCAAATCTGTCAAATAGTTCTCTCTCTCTTTTTGTCTCTCCCTCCCTGGGTCTCTTAATGACTTCCTCTCTGGTCCATTCTCATCCCATGAGAAGTAAGCGTCGGCGCCCAACTTTCTTCCTCTACTAGCTGCACGGGGCGATACTGAAGGCGCTAGAGCTCATTATTATAAAGTTAATTAGGCAATAGACTTTATCACACATAGGAGGTACCATGATGCTTTCTCTTGGGCAACCTTTCTACTCTTAGTTCACCTTAGTGCATCAAGGAAGAGCCGCATTGATGGACTGTTCAGTTGGGACCAGATTCCACCCATCCAGACGGTGTGTTTACCCTCTTGCTATTGAGACTTCGCCTTGAGTACACCCAATTGTGGCACACAAACGAGCGATAATTGCGCACTGCATGGCATTAGAGACTGCGGAGTCCCTTGTAACCAATCTGCTGAGATAAGCGAATATCCAAGCGAGATATAGTTGAGCGCGGTAGCTCGTCCGAGCAAAGCAGAGGAGCGAAGTTGCTCACTGGACCATGGTGACTAGCCACTGCAGTTTGTCGTCCACTTGCATCCGAGAGGTGGCGCGAGTGAGATTGTGAATAGCGCACACCAGCCAAGTGGTAAGTCTCATGATGGCAACCTCACGACATGGGACTCTGTGTGAAGCATAGACAGCGCTTGGCGACTGGCGATACAGCTCGACTCCTTCACTCCGCCGGCCGTTGGAAAGCCAAAGGCAATGATCTTCAGAAGTGATAATGCAGATCCATCAGAACCTCCCCAAAATTAACGTTTGAAGCTTTTCATCTGCTCGCCCTTTTAACGCTTCTGCCGCCCTGACACAGTGACTGAACTAGCAAAACGGCTTGCTCGTTTGAAAGCTCCAGGGGGATTTCTGCACGTAAATCTGTGCCCTTTCGTCTGATCACTTTTCTGATCGTCTCTCCTGCTCGCCTCTCAACGGAGCGGCCGCGGCCGCGGCCTCCGATGCGCTCACGGGCAGGCCAAGAGCGGATGGTGATGGAGACAGAGCGCAGAGCGAAAGAGAAGCTCAAGAAAAAGGAAAGAGAGAGGCACGTGCGGACGAGAGTGATTGAGCTGGGAAAGAGAGAGAGAGAGCGAGAGAGACGACGAGACAGAGAGGAGAAAGGGCCCGCAGGCTTCAGTTAAGAGGGATAAGGCGTTGCTAATAGCCGGGATTGTACGATAAGGAGGACTACTACACGCTCAGCTGAGGAATCCAAGCCGGGGGATCACGGAGGAGGAGAGATTATATTCAACCATCATCGCGGGTTATGAGTAAAGCTGACCGAGGGGCCAAGATGCAGGCGGAAGAGCACACTAAAGGATCCTCTACTTTATGGGTGGTGGGGACCTTCACCTTCACGCTATGAAAGAGCAGACGATGGTGAAGTGACCATCCAATCTAAGAAAAGCAGAAAGTCTGCCGTCTCTGCTGGCGACTTGCTTTCTTCCCATTTGTCGTCTGCTGTCTCTCACTCACTGTGGAGTGAGTGATAGAGCGCGCGATGGTTAGCGACTTAGACAGCCAAAGAGTCTATCTCGGGGCGAGAGTTCGCCAATATGGGCTCCGAAATAAAAAGCAGACAAGGAAGCGGTATGGACCTCAAGCTTTCCTCCTGAGTTCCACATCTTTCCTCCCTCCCTTCCCTTCTTCTCTCTCTCTGTTTTCGCCCTTCTGTCTCTCAACGCCACATCCTCCTCCCATTCGGTCCGCGTCTCTATGTCCAAGTGACTTGTCGCGTTCTCTGCAGAAGCTCGCCTAGGGGCGCCTTTCTGGTGTCCGTTGTCATAGTCTTACCCCGCCTTGCGTCTCTGACTTGATCAAGAAGCCATTCTCTGCTCGACTGTCCTCCCCTTTGTCGTCGACTATTCCTCGTGTCATCTCGCACTAAGGTTCGCTGCCTTGGTCTCCCATCTATTCCTTTGTCTTGGCACCTGCTCCGGCTGTTTCTTCTCTCTTCGTAGCTGTCTGGAGGTCGATGGCAACGTTTGTATACTCCGCCCCAATGACTCTGAAGGGAAGGCCAACAAGCGAGGGCAAAAGTATTATTTTGATTGGGTCTGGGAGCAGAGAGAAGATATCGAGGAAAGCGAGGAAGAGGAAGCTAGACAGGAGAAAGGAGAGAGACAGAATAAGGAGAGAGGATCCGTCCACTCGCTTTGGGTGGATATATCTCCCGTGCTATGGGCGGCCTGTGCATCGGGTAGATTGTTCTCCTTGGCTTCGAGCGTCTCTTTGATCCTGCCACCTTCTGTGTCCTTTTGCACGACTGCACATACTGGCTCTGTATGAAACTCTGCTGCACTTCCACTAGTGGTCTTTGTGTTCCTCCTTTCCTAACAAGGGCCCGCTAACCCGCAACATTTTAGGAAGGAATGTCACAATCCTGGCCTACGGACAGGTAAGCCTTCCTCTTTCTTGAAAATGTGCTTTCTATCTCGTTTGACCTTCGCCATTGAATGGTCGCCTAGTGATATTATGTCTCAGCCATTGCTATGGGATTATCCGTTTATGGTGTTGCATTCTCCTCTCAGCGTCTCTCTCTCATTTCTGGGTGATCCCAGCATCGCGCAGGAAAGTCGACCACTCTTTGGGGTCGATATGGATGCGAACCAGGGCTTCTGCAGATCTTCTTGGAAGAAATTTTTTCACGCGAAAGTGGAGGAGGAGAAGAGGAACAAATGACTCTCGATATCACCATGCTCTCCCTTTATAACGGTCACACGCATGATCTCCTGAAAGCAGAATCCGGGAAAGAAGCGAGTCAGCAGCCCAAGGGAACAGGATCTCTCTTTTCATCAAATGAGTCAATCAGGGTGACGACATGTCCCCCTGTGGGCTCCGTTGTAGAAGGAGCAGAGTCCATCACAGTTGGGAGCTATAGCGAGGCGATCAAGGTGTCAAGGATTCACTCCCTCATTCTGCATCCTCTCATCTCCCTTATATGTTCCGGGTCTAGCCCCCTCGCTGTCTCTTGGCTGTCCGTCAACAACAGGTGTCTAGCTTCATGCTTATCCACTATAGTTGTCTCTTTGAAAGAAGGCTACCGTCCTGCTTTGTTTTGCCTTCACAGATCTGGCTTTTAATTTGAAACGGACCCTTCCATTCCGTTCTATATTATCTTTTTAGGTTGTAGATGACGGCTTTGCTGAACTGTTTCTCCAACTGCTTGCTGGGGATATAATGGAGCACCGCCTCAGTCTAGCAGTCATCCTCTCTTGCGCAAGGAGAGAGCGAGAGACGCCTCAAGAAAGAATGCAATCTAGATTCGTTTTCATTGAGAGTCCTGCCAACACTTGCCCCCTCCCATATGCTATCAACGTCGATCGCTCTTCCTCTAGTCAATCAATGCCCCTTATCTCTGATGAGCACAAGGGGCGCAGCAATTCTATGAATAAGGAGTTACCCGTAAGAGTCAAGGATTCCCTCAAATGTCAGCGTCCAAACGATGCCTCTTCTTTTTTTGCTTCTCGCCTCTTCTGCCACTTTCACGGTCTGCGCCTGGCTCGACTGACTTCCTCCATAACCCAAAGCTGACGACGCGTCTGTGTTTATTTTCTCAATTCTCTCTTCATGTTTTTGCATCACGAACGTGTCCTGTTGCTATTTGGCAGGAAATGCTGCCCATCCATCAATATCTGGCTCAGAGGTCCATGGTACAAGCTGGTCTAAAGGCAGTGCAAAGGACGGAAGAGATGCTGGGTCCATCTTTCCTGGTATCTTTAGCTCTTACCAAACCGGTCAATTTATATCTCCTTGTTGACTATTTAGCTAGATTTCAGCCCATAGGTGTGACTGTAAGAAGCCTCTGGCCGTCCTTGGCGTATGTGTATCTGCCTCTTCCTCCTACTCTCTTCTGCCTAACTTCGCATACTTCGCGCCTGCTCAGCTTGCCTCGCACTTTTGTCCCATCCTCTGGTCCTCTCCTAATTCTGTCTTAATAATGTAGGACCAACTGTTGAAGGATGCCCTGGAAGGCTCGTCCATGTTGCTTTTCCTTAGTCATATCCTTGCTGATGGAGAATGTGAGCAGGTATGTCTTCGTCTTGAACTTACGACCTCAAAGCCTCTGGCATCTAACAAGCCACTCTATTTAGGAGACTTCTCGAACCCTTAAATATTCCCAGCGGCTCCGGGTCCTTTTCCCGTTGCCCGCGTTAGGAGAACGGTATGAAAGACTAAATGGCAACACTTTCTCCCTCTATCTGCTTTTTATGGTGCATCCCTATTGGCTTGTCTACCTGGAGTTCCAATGATGGGCTAAAAATTCGGCCCCAGGCTGGTGACAGTTCGTCTCTCTGAGTACTTGAAGACCCTAGAAGAGCTTGGAGGAGGTGACGGAGGAGGCGATGGGAGAAGGAAATCTACTGCTGGGACAAGGCGGTCAATTCAGACGCCTGGTGAGCGAGGCAGAGCGAGGGACAAAGCCAAGGCACTGGCCTCTAACCTTCTTCGTGAGTTGAAGGTAACGTGGAGCCCTCTGGCCACGGCTGAGCACTATTTCCTTCTCCTACCTGCCGTATCTTGAGCGATAGGAACATATCCGACGTGGTTGTGGTACGAGCCTATTGATTCTCTGCTAAGACAATGTCCCAACTCTCTCCACCATCTGGTAGACTCCTATACGCGATAGACTGGCGTTAGGAGACGATAAGAATGCCAGCAGGCGACGATTTCATCGGAGATTGGGGCTCTTCGTACCACTAACAATCCAGTCGGAACCTTTACTCTTCCCTCTCGTGGGGAGCACCGTCCTGGACGGACGAGTCGCTTTCCGTATAGCCCCAGGAAAGTCCTATACCTCGGAAGAGTTCTTTCCGCAGCCAGACTCACCACACCTACTACATAGCTGTCACCTCTGCCAGACTCCTTAACTCCCGTCCTGCCTTTTTAGGGACAAATGTCATCGGCTCCAACTCCGCACTTGGAGAGGAGGTTGAGGAGGAAAGTGGCGACGAGGCAGCCAGGCATATTGTCTTGAGAGCCCTGGGAATACAGGGTGTGCATTGCTATATTGAGCGGAAAGAAGGTAAGGCCCAACCCCAATAGATCTTCCCAAACAGCCATTTCTTTCACTGCTGCAGGGATTGCCACTCCGCTCTCTCAAGTTGGATACCTCGTACTGGTGGTACCCTTTTTCGAATCTTGTTCTTCTATCTAAAGTTTTTGTGCTCTCGTCCCTCCAGTTCTCATGCTCCGCAGCGCTGAAGGTACCTCTCTTGCCCTCAATGGCGAGTCTATGGGCCTCGACGACGTTAAGGAGATCAAGGATGGTGCGTAGAACTCATGTCTCTTTACCATGCCGACCATGTCCGGTTTCCTATTCTGTCGTTACCAATCATGGTCCTCTTTCTTTGCCATTTCCCCAAGACCTGTCGGTGCACACTCCTTTCGTCCCCTCATGAAGTAGACTTCTTTTCCCAAGAACTGGCCTACACATTTTGGTAGGGCGACCTGCATCACTTTGCTCTCCTTCATCTCAGGTCTATGGTGTACATCAACTCCCATTTCTTAACCTGACTATCACACGAACGGCAGGCGATGTCATCACTCTAGGCCAATCAGTGGCACTTTTGCTGATACACCCTGGAGGGGATAAGAAGCAAAAGATGGACGCCATTTCAAGAGTGAGATAGTGTTTGAAAGTCTGGCCTTGTTGCTCTCTGTTTCTGTGTACTCTCTCCTCAGTGGACTTATATCCCGGCTCATTATCACAATTATCACTGCTTTTATCCCTTCTTGCCTGTCGGAACAGCCTTCTTCTGTCTGCCTTTCGGAAGCAGAAAATCCCACCTTCAGAAGACCTCTCCATCCGTTTTATGACGATGTCTGGGAAGGTGATGCCAGTGAGAGAATGCAGATGGATGTGGCGCATTTCAACGCCCTTTCTACGGCCTTACAAGGCAATCACACCGCGTCCCTCGTCTCTGCAGTGGAGCCTGAGGTAAACCTAAAGATGTAAATATAAGGGCACACAGAGATCGCGTTCTTTTTCATGGACCCGAGTATCTTAATTTTCTTTCTCTACCTTGTTCCGCCGGTTCTATGCCCTTCCCTCTTTTTGTACCTTCACATTGTCTAGTCCTTATTGGCGCGTGTAGCCCAAATGGTTCTACCGTCCCCTCTCTACTTTACCTTAGTTGTCGCCTCCTGCCTTCCTGTCGGGGCTGATGACTGCCAACTTCTGGTTGTCCTTGTGTTCTAGTCCTATTTAGTCCGGTTGCAAGACATTAGCAGCAGCTCTCTCCGGACTTTCCTCTGGTCTCCCTTTCTATTCTTTTCTCGTCTTGAATCTCTTCGGCTGATGTTTGAAGAGGCAATGGTCCGAGGATCGAGTGAGGCGACTCAAAATTGGGCTGGGCTAGATCCGTTCCGGCCTGAGTGGGCAGACATCCTCGTTGCAGAGGCGATCGTTCACCTAGAGCCGTAAGTGGAGATTTATCGCTTGGTCAGGATTCCCTGGCCTATTTTTCCTATATGCTTGCCGTTTTAAAGCATACAGTTATGGCTCATTGCTTTGCGCCTTTCAGCGGCATCCGTAGCTCTATAGCACCTGCTTTTTCACCACCACGATATAGCCTGTCTCTTTACATTGGTCTGAGCCTACATTCGTTATCCCCGAAAGCCCAGTTCCTAACCTCAATCACTTGACGTCTATTAAAGGCTTTCCTACCTGATAGAAATTAATGATGAGATAGTTCTTACGGACCGTGAAGGGAGAACCGTCGGGACCTTATCCCTCTCAATCACCCCTTTTATACGCTCACCACAGGGCGAGGTAAGGCTTCTATTTCTTAGGCAACTTCGCTCTACAAATTGGATCCAGGAATGCTATCATTCGGCATTTACATTTTTGCGTTACTTAGTCACTTAGCCATCTATCGTTCCCATGTAGTTCAAAGTGGCGTCAGAGATCAACCGCTTCTCGCAGTCTTCAGTCAAGGACCTGATCGGTTCACAAGTCTCCCTGAAGTTCTGCATCTCGAAGGTCAAACTGGGTGCATTTCCTGCCTCTGCTCGCAATTGCGGCTCTGGTGGGCCCTCCGCACACCTTTGCTACCCTTATGTCCGCTTTCAGTTCTTCACGGTACCAGAGTGCTTTTGCACAGAGAGGGCTCTCTGCTCAAATTTGCAGAACAAGGTCATCGACTTCCAGTACACCGCTAAGCGAGAGTTACTGGTGACCGAGGAACTGGTGAACTACATTGAGACGGGTACAATGACGCTGGAGGTATATCTCAGCTGTAGGACATATTGGTTCCTCGTAGTACAGTTTTTGATCCCTAGCTCCAGGATGCCATACGAATTTGTGCTTTGAGTCGGCCTCCCGCCGCTTGGTATCCTCAACCGTCAGAACTAATCATCATTTACTCTCGTCATATTCCCACACTCCTGCCGCAGCTCCTGTGCGGCGACCCTTCAGAGACAGGACAGGCTGAGGAAATGGCCTTACATCTCTCCACTCCCTTGGATATGCCTATTGAGACTTCTGCGGAAGCCCTATCTTCTCTTCATGAGAAGTTTGAGGAAACGCAAACAGCCTTTCTTTGTGAGTCTCAGCAAGCGGACAGGCTACGCAAAGAATCGGAGGCCAAGTTGCAGGAACTTCGGCACCTTCTGGACTTGGAACATGCCGACCTAGAGAACATGAAGTCGACGCTTGAGAAGAAGGAGAGCAGCCACGGAGAGACGTTAAAGCAGAAAGAAGAGGCTTTAAAGGTAAACATAGCGATGTCTGCTTCATACACTGTAACGTAGAAATAGGGAGTTACAATCCATTTGAAGTCATCTATGGTGCTTGAAGAAGAAGGGCAGCGGAAGTCGACGAAAAAGAAGAGCGCGCAATAGAGGGATGAGAGATGGATGGACACGACGGCCAGTCCGACATTGGAAAGCCTTGCAACCTGAACTCCTACTTCCATTCAGCATATGCAGGCCGAAATGGAGGAGAGCAAGAGGCGGGAAGACCAACTTCTCTCAGAACTCCAGAAGCTGAGGACTCAGCTGGCAGCGGAAGAGGCAAGACGACTAGAGGCTGAGCGAGAAAGGGCTCAGAGCAAGACGTGCACACTCCAATAGGGCATCGCTATGAGTCTAGTTCATGCCCCTCGTTCTAGACAACGCTCCAACTGAAAGTTGCGTACTCTCAAGTCAGAAGGATTCGTCGGAATCGGAAGCCAAATCCTCTCCACTTCCCATTTCCTCCAAGCCAGAAGTTGGGGAGGATAATGACTCATCTTCTCTTTGGTCGGATGAACTCGTCCGCACAATGGCTCGTCTTAAGGCCCAAAATGCTCTGGATAGGGAGAGAGGAGAGATAGTTAGAGGCGAGAAAGACAAGAAGTACGGAACCGTCCATGGGGTAACAGTAATGGCCCACTGAGATTTATGCGAATGCTACCATCGACGCACCTGAGACTGAGACTGTCGGTTTCGGCAGTAAACTTCCAGCCCAAATGAACTCCACAGTTTCTAGATAACGCGCGTTCAGAGAAGGTATAGGAAGGCGACAACACCTCAACCAATAGGGAAGCCCAAGTGTATCTGGGTTTTGCGGGTAGAAGAAAGAGAGTGACTGAATGAAGCTGAAGCCGTTAAATGCTTACCGACAGGAAATGATGGTCCACCTGTAACCAGGAAACCAGCTGTTCTCAGCCGAGCTCTCTCCGTAGACCACTGCGTTGTCCCTAACGTCTTTGAGTGTGACAATCTGATGCACGAATCCATGTGGATTCACGTAGGCGCTTACAGCTCCCTAAGGAAAATCACGGATAATGTCATATTGAAACATTGATGGTGATTGCCTTGTCTGGCCGGTGGTTTGTCTGCTCGGCTATAATTCCCAACATGAGACCATTAGACCTACCTACCTCTGAACTGAGGGTGAACACATGTTCTTGTTGGCTGAGTAGTGTCCCACATGACGCACAGTCGAGCGAGCTCTCTGCTTTCAGTAAGATGCCGAGAAGTTTTTTCAGCCTCACAACCGTGAAGTCTTCCTCCAAGAGCAATTGTCTCTCAGAATCAGAGAGAGGCAAATTGGCTGCCACCCAGTAAGAGAAGAGGGTCGGGTCATGAGGTAGGACTATCTGATCTGTGGACCCTGAGAGAGAGACAGCGTTAATAGCTTCCAAGCAGCTTTTACTTCCCTGTTGCTCATCTGTCCCCTCCTCTCTTGCTTCCTAGCTGGTCCTGTCCACCTTTAGCCATCCTGAGATTTGGTCCTCAGTAGGTACGCACCTTGTCCTTCATCTTCCCCTGGAGTTTGAAATTGGGAGAGCTCACTTGTGGCTCTTTCATGCTGTACCAACCTGCGGTGAGGTCTGTACTTCTGGACCAATGAACTCCAACGAGAAGAGGACTTCAGCACTAGTAGAATTTTTGCACTGAGCGCCTGACAGTTATATACAGAGAAGAGCCACCACGGGAGAGTCGAAACAGAGACGGCAATCCTTGCTGGCCGGTTTATCATTTGCATCTCCCCCAATTCTTTCTATCATAAAGATGCAAGTGAGAGCAAGCGGTGCCATGATGGGATCATGAGAAACCACGAGAGAGTGCCGAGTTAAGCAGAGCTAACAGGCTGGCTTGGGGTTTCTCATTAGCCAATAAAAGAGGGGTTAATCTACTGTTAAGAACAAACAAAAATGAGTCTTGCAGATACCTTTGGGTTTGCGCCAGTGAGATATAAGGGAGCTAGAGGGCAGCTGTGGGGCTCATCTCTCAAGACTTCCACTGTGGCCCTTGTTAAGAAGCTTCCCACCATACGAAAGAGTAAAGAACTCATACTATTGGTTCGCAGCAAAAGTCGACGAATTATGAAGCGGCGACGGCCCTTCGCTATAACTGCAGCTGTAGAGAAGTGAAAGGTGAAGAAGGCAAAGATGAGACGGTGGAAGCGTCCAGTCAACAGAACACACGTGCAGTAGACGCAGCAAGCCGCGCAATGATTCTCACGAAGATGGCAACTTTGAAGAGACCGCTCAGACCCTTCAAATAATAGAATAGAGTGCTACTCTGAATATAGCATTGGCTATCATAAGAAAGATAAAAGATGAAAGGGCCAAGACTTCGAGGTTACTTGGGCCCAGCGGGTCAACGATGGCCCCGCTTAGCCACCTGATTGTTTGGGTACCTCCTTCATCCTCAATGGCTATTGGAAGGTTGAGCTGCTGAATCTCTGCAATGGTCCCGACACGGGAGATTCGGGAGCGCATTCCGAGTATAGGATGGATATGATTGATTGTCCTATCGTCATCGGCATCTGGATGGTCCTCGTCGTGGTTCGTCACGCCGATAATTGGGTTTTCTCTAGAGAGAATTGAGTGAAGGGCTCCAACCGCGGTTGGTGTCAACATCTTGAGTGGTAGTGTCTCGCCAGGGAAGAGGACCTGATACGTGACTCGTAAGAATGCCGTGAAGGACGCCATTGACGGAAAACCGTATGAGCAAGGACAGCTGGGCGATCGGTATACTTACAACCCCTGGCAGTACCAGCAGCGGCACTTGCAACACATCTCCATCGCCATAGATAGCTTGTCTCTCTACCTGCAAGTTAGATTACTTTCAGCATTCTCCTTTAGATGCGTCAGAGACATCCTTACCGATGGGATCTCTCCAAGGTAAGAGTGGGAAGCAGGATCCACAGGCTGCTGTGGATTGAGGTCAGAGTCCATCATTCCCTCCGCCGAGAGTTGTCTTCCTTACAGAGCGTGATCCGTGTGCCTCGCCATAGTTCATGAACGCTGGAGGGATGACACGGCAATGCATTTCTGCATCGCGCTGGGCCAGCATCAGTTGAGCTTTGAGAATCAGACGAGGCGCGGAAGCATCACGGGTTCTGAAGCTTCCTTGGCTGGTTTCTTGCCTTCTTTGCTTCTGAAGCTGTGACCTCTCTATTGAAACCTCTCGCGAAACAAACAGGAATATTCTCTACCTAGAATCTTTCAGGCGTATTAACAATAGGTTTTAATTTTCCCAAAGAAGTATTATTTCTCATGCGAAACATGTAATAGCGTTAGCGGCTACTACCTGCTGAGTGAGATCGTGATGATGAGGCGCAAAAGATGGCAGAGAATTGGAGAACAGACCTTGCTGAGCAGGTCAGGCAATGAATGACCTTGCTCGAGGCTTATACAAGCATGTAGGCGTGAGGAGCGCGGAGAGCGACCATCAGTCCGTTTAGAAACTCTTTATCACGGCTCTGTGAGTCTCAGTCTTCCACCCGCTGCTCTTGAGTCTGCGTCTCCTTCTACTAGTATACCATAAAAGGGAAATCTTGTCACGGCAGGGCGGGGCCGTTAGGAGGCAGAACGCCATGGTTGTGAAGAATCTCTATGCCTGGGACTTCTGGGTAGTCCGCAACATCCATCAAGCTCTCGGCAACTCGCGGGTCGCTATTCTAGCATGGGAGCTGGTTGCGCTCACTGCTGACGGCATACTGTGAGCATGTGGAGCTATGGTGTTTTACGAGTGTCGCCAAGCGCTGACCTTCCATGTCTTTGCTATGTAGATATCTTCTCGTGATTCCAATTCTGACGCTTTTATACTGGCTGGCCATTGGCTTCAATCTAAACGAAGATCAAAAGCGGTTCATCGTCACTTTCTGGCTGGCCCTGCTGGTAAGGGCACTAATTATTCCTCACCAGCTGTAAAACGCCTAACTATGCGATGCAGGTTGACATCTGCATTATCCCAATCCTCAAAGCTACCGTGAAACGGCATCGACCCCCGACACATCGTCACGATGCCCGATTTGTTTCTGTTGATGTCCATTCCTTTCCGTCAGGGCATTCAACCCGCGCTTTCACAATCCTGCGTGTGCTAGCAGGAACAGCTCAAGGTACAGTGGGCCTTTCCTCTATCTAAGGAGCTTAAGCAGCCGATTGCCTGACTTGTTACTCTTCCCTACAGATAACTTCCCAGTTATAAAGTCAGTGTTCCCTTCTCTGAAACTCTCGGAAACCGTTGTGACCTTCTTGTGGCTTTGGGCCATGTTGGTTGGCTTCTCTAGGTTAGTCTTAGGCCATCACTACCCTTCGGATGTGATAGTAGGAGCAGCCTTTGGTTACTTCCTGCACGGAGGAATTGCACTCTTCCTATTACCCAGAGCACTGAGCCTGGTTGTCTGATAATGGTTAAGCATTGGCAGACCTGTGCATAAAATGTGGCCTAGCCCTTTAAGCCCCAGACTCTAATCTCCAGCGGGCAGAAGATTTCTCCACTTTCTATCATGGATAACAGGAGAGTAGGGGGTACGGTTATGTTGACTTTCTGATGGCCAAGCAGTCGATGCTCGCCTCTTCTTTCGAAGGCAAAGCATAGAGACTTTCCTCGCTCCCCTAAATCGGTGAACTCCACAAGGTTCAGGTCCAGAAGATTCTGGAAGGCCTTTCGAAGGGAAAAGTGAGTCGACCACTGTCTGAGGCTAAGAAGGAAGGCTAGGCAAGAGAAAGAAGCTCTAAGGCTTACAACTGAACTCTCAACAAGGCGGAGCCCATACGCGTGGGAGCCACAAATAGCAAGCAAAGGGCATCTCACAGGGAAGGGAGTATGGAAGTAGATGGTCTAAATGAGCAGGAATGTACAGACAGAAGAGGAGCGTCAGACCTACCTTGAGACACACTCTTCTGCTGTATAGAGAGGGATGAGTATTGGACATCGTGCTCTGTTGGACATATTCGCGGTAGATCATTTCAAAAGTGCAGTGTGGCAGAGTCTCTGGCGACATTTCCTGCTTGATATGGAGTTGCCTCAGCGCCAGAAGAAGTGCGATTTCAATCACCGCGAGGTCTAGAATGCAAAGGTTAGGCGACTCGTAAGGTAGAGCGCAAGCGAGATGGGTCTGATCGTCATGTGAAGATGTTTGACAGACGATTTGTGAGACAAACGTTTTCGAAACATGACCAGTAACACTAGACTGAAGTCAGGATGCCCACCTTTCAGGATGTTCTTTAAAACTGTCGTTCGAGAAGGGAGGCCTGCAAACTGGGCGGACCGTTCAAAGTCGGCAAGGTCTAGGGCAGAATAACCTGGAAATGATGAAACGCCGCTGCTTTAGAACTAGGTGCCTAAACATGACATCATCATAGGAGACAAACTGGGCTCTGTGGCTGAAAGCGCTTTACTCTTACCGTCAACCATTCGCAGGCCTGACGCAACTAAGTAGAGAACTCTCATGAGCCAGCTAACAGTGAGTCCCGAATGCACCAAATGACTCTCCAACCAGCTCTGAAACGGTTTACTGGCTATGAGCGTCCCGACCAAGCTGTTATATCGGGAGAGCCGGTATGGACAGCGCCTCCGAATAAGCTTGTCCGAGATTAACAGGTAACCACGGACCACCTACAAAAGAATCGCAAGCACGATCCAGGGTTTGAGCTATAAGCGTCCGGAGCCAAAAAATTTCATGTGCCCACCGATAAATAGTCCTCTAACGTAGCTGAAGAGGGGATGAGGCTTATCCGCGATGAAAACCTGCATGACAAAGTATAAGCCACGCAATCCTTCAGTCAAGGTAGTCAAGGTCATTAAGTCAGAGCGTTTGGACACATTGGACCTTCCCATATGGTAAAGAGTGGATCGTATGTGCGCCTTTACCTAGATCTTATCCGTTTTTCTAGGTTCTCCACCGCTGCAATATCCGAAGTTAGACCGACGACTGCCACCGCTATTGTTGATTCCTGTTCCAGGAGTTTCACGCTCAGCAAGCAGTATGCTGCCCGCGAAATTAGGAGGGTGAGGGCCCGACCTGCAGCATGTCGAGAAGCTTGTACAGAGTGGCCTGCCGCTGCTTCGCAAAGTGCTCAAAATTTTCTAGGACAACGACAAGACTCTTTTTCGCTGCTTTCTTGGACTCCAAGATGTCCATGAGAAGGCCCAGGCGGTCTATGGATGGAGGCACCACCTAAGGCAGCATGACATGATGTTACTCTTCATAGCATAGGATAGCCAAATAAGGAGAGACCAACATGAAAGAGGTGTGCCGGGGTGGGTTAAGGTTTTCAGGTCAGTGTTAAGGTTCATTACCCTCTTGGAACCATCCGGTACGGCGGACAACTGCAAAATGATCTCAGCCACTGCATCATCACTGGTGGAATGCCACAATCCGTTCAATGTGACAACGGAGAACTTGATCTTTGGCCCGGCTTTCCTCTCCCCTTCGCGGATGGAGTCGAGTACTTGAGTCAAAATAGTTTTCTTGCCAGACCCAGGAGGACCGAGCACGAGAAAGGCCTCATTGACTCCTTCGTCGATAGTTCTCAGCAGCGACACTGAGGAGATAATCAGAACCGGCCGGACCGCCTTGAAGTTGACTCTCTTACCTTTTATATCCTCTAACTGCTTTCCATAGAGGATAGTGCCTAAGCAGCTGTACCTCTTCGGATAGGAAATTTTAAGAAGAAGATGTGTCTTGAAATCTAAATGGTCATTTTCTTCAGTGGCCTCTCGCTCGTGTTGAAAGCTGCGCTCTGTAGATAGACCACTGAGAGGCCGCTTATAAGCTCTAATCGTAACGGACGACTCAGTGACAGGCACTCCAAGTTCTGACACCGTTTGCAGTCCCGTTCTTAGCGACTGGGGTAAGGAATTCGCCACCTCTCGAGGTGGCGAAGCAAGTCCAACTCCCATGTCATCCAAGAAGCCCTCAAGCTCGAAGGCACCTTGTAACTCCATCCTTTTCAAAGATGTCAACCTCGTCTACGCAACAGGATAAAGGTGGCTTGGTTCAGCTGCAGCGAGCCTCCTTTCACATATTGGGCCCTAATAGGCGGAACATGAAGTAGTTCTCTGCTCGTCCAAGGGCTCCTGCCTCGGTCATGCTTCATCTTTCCATGTTAAAGGCCTTGGACAAAAACGGAGGAAGGAGAGTTCAACGAAGCCGACGATGACAATTCCTCAGATTGAACTCCGAGACAAAGCATGTGGCCAAGAAGCAAGTTATACTAGTACGACAGCGTTATCTCAATGATTCAGGAAGACGGAGGCGGTCCAACCTTCAAATGAGCTCTGACATCCTCCTAAGGAGAGTTCATTGACAGATGATGACGGAAGTTTCTGGCGCCAACTTCCTTTGTAGGGAAGAAAAAGCGCGGGAAGCTTTTCATAGACAGACGAGCTTCTCACCTGCGACATCAGTACCTGTACGGCATTTACAGCGTGTGCGTCGCCGCTGTTAGTGAGTGTTTGCACACCTCAGAAGAGGCGGTTTATGGCCGTTATGCCGGCTTCATTTGGCGGGGAGCCTTCGTTGCTGTCTTCTCTGACGCAGGATGAATGTCAGCAGGCACGCCATTGACTTCCCTTCTTTGTGTTGAGCTGCTCTTGGTGCTGTTGCCCGCTGTGCCACTGCTGCTGTTGCCAGTGCTGCTGCTGGTGGTTTGGGTAAGAGAACTCTACGGTTTGCTTGTTTATCAGGTCTGGTGTTGGAAAGCGATGGTAAGGGGGCTGACCTTTGTCTTCCGTCGTGTATAATAAAGCTTCAACAGTCTGAAAGGTCTGATGCCCACGGAAGTGATTTGAAGTCCCTGCCACCCTCGAAAGATGCTAAAATGAATACTGCTTGCTTGGAGTCTGCGGCTCGACCGTGCCGTGAGTCAAACTCAAGAAGCACATTATGAGCAAGTCTAATGATTGCCATACCTCTTTCGTGAGAATACAGCGTAAGCCTGTCACACAAAGGACCATGTGTTAGGTTCACGTTATGATGGCGGTGGTAGAATAGTTCTCGCAGCGGATACGATCAGGGACAAGCAAAATTTCATCCAGTAAGCTAGCTGGCGAGCTTTTAGCACCACGCGATGTCCGCAGACGTGCAGGAGTAGGCTTTAAGGACGAAGCCGAGGATAGTTGCAATGCCTTGTGGAGATTAGAGGTTTTAACTAACGGGTGGTACATCAGCCACCGAGCGCGAAGCACAAGTACTAACACTGATGGCTCAGCGCACTGCACGGCATGGAACGCTTTAGCTTGGAACATTTATAAAAGAGATTAGAGACAAGAGCATTGACGATAGATCTTTCGCTTTAGGGTAGGCACGGCCTTCTATGTCACTACCCAATGAAAGAATAGCGCAGTAGCGTCTCTATTCTAGAGTAGCTTCGTCAGAAGATGAACTTTAATCAATATTAGACTGCAAAAAGTCCGGGTGCATGCAGGATACTGCGGGCCGAGAAGAGGGTTGATGGCAGCACCACCACCCCGTACGGCACGCCGTCGCCCTCCATCGAGCTCATGGTGCCATCTCTAACTTCATTACTGACACAGTCATTAGTAAACCATGATCGGCGAAAAGCTTTGAACTGCCATGCGTTGGCTTGTACTGAGCTTTTTTCCCCTGCGACTCGTCTCACTAGTACTTCAGAAGAGGAGCTCAAGAAGTAACGCACTATAATGTGACGCGATGTCAAGGTGCACGGAAGGTTGGTAGGAATCTGTCAGCTTCTGGTATCTCGTGCCTTCTTGTCAACTGGGCACCTGATGCCATATGAAGATAAACGATGGATAAAGATGGCAAAGAACTGTCTACAAAGGAGTCAGAAGCCGCTAAAAAGAGAGAAATATAGCTTCCGAGAGGGAGCAGGGGCATGAAACGGTGGCTAAATTGAGTCTCCGGATCTTTCTCTCCCTAGTTGGCGGATTGATGGGTGACGTCTGAGACCGGTGGTAGTCAGAAGGAGTGAGGCGAACATACATGTTCCTTCGTTTTGCCAATGCCCGATTATTGCTTGACAAACTGTGGATGTGTGGGAGTGAGAACAGGGTTGCTAGCCATAGCAGGAAGGTCCTTGTCCATAGTAAGAGAGGAACTGGCACTCTCATCAATGGAGAAATGAAAGGAAACTTCTAACGGGCTGGCCCCGGAGAAGTAAGAAGCTTCTATGCTGAAAAGTGTACGCAGTGAGCAGATGGCGCGGTGGTAAACGTGTTATTGGATCGTCTGACCATGAAAAAAGGAACGGACCGAGTATAGGGACGATCAGTCCGTCAAGTTGTCTGTTGCGTAGAGCTGGATATCGGCTGTGATGGAAGTGAGTGCACACTCAGTGTGGCGAGCTTTAGAGACTAATAGATCGAGGTATTGAGTCCTCTTCCTCTTCCTCTCGTCGACCAACCAACCAGCAACTAAGTAGCTCGGCACCCGCCGTGATGGCCCTACCAAAGGAAAGCGTCACTCAATTATTATTACGGGCCGCTGGTGACGACCCGCGATGGTGGTCAACGACTGCAGCAAGCCTCATTGGGTCTCATATGCTATTTATAACATCAGCGCGGAACCTCTTGTTCTCCTAAGACACCAGCAAGCACTCTTCTGTAATTATCCGGGCGAAGCAGGAGCTCGAGGACAAGCTGTCCAGCAGCAGCGGGACGAAGGCAAACAAAAAAAGGATCGCGATAGGAGAAGTGAGAAGTTTACCCTTCCAAGCCAACCGACTAACGGCCTTGTCGACTGTACTCCGCTGCAGCTTTGCCCTACTACCGTGTTGTTCGCCTAAATGACAGCAAAAAAAGTGATGAGAGAAAACTATGAAGGGCACACAACGCGCCGATCTCTGGAAAGGGCAAATCACAACACCGCTCCCATAGTTAATGTTAGCCGTCAGGGTTTCACTTACCGCCGCCAGTCGGCTTTACTCAGGCAAATGGGCGTTCTCGTTCTCTCGATTTGCCACTTCTGAAAATCTCTATAATTTGTACAGAGAAATCTGGCAGACTAAAGCGGAGCTTCTTTCTTTGAGCAGAGCGATGTCAGGGTCAGGAAATATGGAGCAAGGAGATCCGCTCTGCCCTGAATGCCCAGTCTATTATCCCTCGTTGGAGGAGTTTAAAGATCCAATTGCCTACATTAGCCGGATAAGGCCAGAGGCAGAAAAAGCTGGAATTTGCCGCGTCGTGCCACCGAAAGAGTGGGCGCCGCCACCTCTTCTTCATTACCGGCGAGCCGTCTTTAAAACAAAAATGCAGCAGCTGAACGCTCTTAATGCAGAGTCTAGGTCTGGTTAAAATCTGGTTATTATATGCCAGACAAAATCTGCTCTGTTCTATGCCTAGCTGGTGTCTGATACCTACAGAGTGATTTTTATCGTGAGCCACTCGCTTGTACATCCCAAGCCTCTCACATTTTATTGATGTGCGCAATCTGTTCCCAGTCTCTTTATCCTTGACTTGGGCTTTATCTGCAGATGGGAAGCGGCGTTTGTGCGAAACGTGAGGCGTTTTATGTATGAGCTCGGGAGCCCGCTGGACGATGATCTGCCAAAAATAAACGGCGTTACTCTTCAGCTTCGCCAGCTCTACGACAAAGTGCAGAAGCTAGGAGGATCTGAGAAGGTAACAACTAGCATTACTTTCTCTAGAATAGACCACTCCTGCGACAGCACTGCCAGCTTCCTACTTTCTCGCTACTAGGCGGCTGGTCATGCAACTCTTCTGGGTTGATGCTCCCAAGTAACATCTAAAGCCCTAGGTTAACTCCTGCGGCCCCCAATTCTGCTAGGTTGCGCGATGCAGGCTCTGGAACGAGGTTCTCAGACAGCTTTTGGCGGAAAGTCCAGATGTTTATAAGGCAATGATGGGAGATGGCAACAAAGGATTTCAGCGTCTTTCAGAGCAGCTACGAAAGCACTATCGGGACTACCTCTTTCGCTATGAAGAGGCGCAAAGAAAGAAGATGGAAGGTAATTGACTGTCAATTTATATCGTGCCTACTTTCGACATTGTGAATGGATATTGGTAAATTTCAGCCGAACCCTCTCTTCTGGGCTTTCTCGTTCGACTTTTCGCTCTCCGGCCCTGGCTAGATGCTTCCTGAGTGTGGCGTACTCGACTTCCTCTTTGGTTGCCATTGTTTCCCTCATTCCGCCTCATGGTTTCTAAACGGTCTCACTTGATCTTCATGAATCTCGTGTAGACGCAGTACCAATGGCTGGCCCGGATGACCCTGACAAGAGCTCCGGGGCAGGTAGGCACCCTCACAGCTTTATGGAGGTCTACTCTCATCTAGCTCTTGTTTCAGAGCTTTCGTCCAAGAAGAGTCGTCTACGACGGCCAAGGGTTCCAGTATCAGACCCCGACCAACAATTTTCCCCAGGAACGAGGGTGGTGCTCGTGGACGACGATAGAAAAGCGTCCGTGACAGGTACTGAGGGAAACCTTTGTCTGGAGCTCTTGCCCAAGGGTACCTGACCGTCACTCACTTTCTTCTCTCCTATACCAGCCTTCCATGAGGGAAGTGCTACCTGCGATATCACATTTGACGACGGATCCAGCGCCCTGTTGTTGCCAATCAGAAAAATCAGAAAACTAGAAATGGAAGAGGTAGCTTTTGGGAACTAAATCCTTCCGTTTACCTGTCCAAGGTCTGGATGACTAATCCACCCTTCAGGATGCGTCTGGCGAAGCTAATGCAAACTCCATCACGGGAAGCGTGGGAGAGCCAGGGCACCCAGTGAGCCAGAAGGGGGCAAGAATTGAGAGATCCCTCCCGGCTGTAGAAGTGGGAGCTAAATTTATCAAGTACTACGAACTGCCAACCCCCACAGTTGTAAATGGAGAAAAAGGGGACGATACGATGACAAATGCAGGCGTTTTTGCTCAGGGACAAATCAAGACAATCAACAGATACAAGGAAAAAGTGACGATTAAGTACGACGGTAAGTGCAATCGCAATACAATCGCCCGCATGGCGCTGCGTCAAACGGGCAACCCTTAGATTTGTGGATTGACGCTAAGAGCTTTGTGCAGATGGCAGCGAGGAGTCCCTCAAACTGTCTGATGCCCAGATCCTGATTGCGAACGGTCAATGCAGGTATGAGAAAAGTCTCGAATGACACTCCAGTTAACGCAGTGCCATGATGTGCGCTGCATATTGCACCTCCTGGCCCTAGCCTAACCTGATGTTGACTGTTTACCCTCAGAGAGAGCGCTAAAGCAGTGTATCAAGGAGTTGAAGTCTGCCAGGTAGTAAAAAATCCTCCTGCTGTTCGTGGCCAAGGTACGCTTATGATGCCCCTCTCTTACTTTTGCGTAGATATGTCTCCAAGTCGATTGCGAAGACCAGATGCTGCTCTGCGACGAGTGTGATGGCGGGTATCATACCTTTTGCCTTGACCCTCCGCTAGCTGAGATCCCTAAGGGTAATTGGTATTGTCAAGAGTGCATCAAGGTACTTCTGCTTTCAATAACAGCATAAACTGTCTCTTGCATTCCACCGTGATTGCTTTTCGATGCTGACAAATTCTCTGCACTAATTCCTCTGCACTTGCTCCTCGATGTTAAAGGACACAACCTTGCCAACGTTTGGCTTTTCGGATGGACACAAATATTCCTTAGAGGATTTCAAGAAAAGGGCTGATAGTTTCAAGAATATGTACTTTCTGCTTCCTTCAGGTAACTCCCTCACGTCTAGCCCTACTGAAGTGATTGTTACTCATCTGAGGTCACGGATGACTGCCATATCTAGATTCTGAAGTCTTGGTCGACCCAAGCCTCGTTGAAAAAGAGTTTTGGGCTGTCCTACAGCGACCTCCTTACATTCAGGTAGGGATCGTCCTAGCCAAGACTAGCGCATGCAATTCCGTCTATTAGTGGCCATGAGCACTGCACTTATCGGCGAGCTTCTGACTCATAATTTTGCTCCTCGTCCCGTTCATGGCTCCTATCTTGTCCCTGGAGACGAGAATTCTAGGCCCTTTTCTGCTCTTTATTAACTTACTCTCGCACCATATTGCAGAACATTGCGGTGGAGTATGGCAGCGACTTAGATACTTCAACTGTAGGAAGTGGTTTTCCACGGCGTGACAGAATAGAAGAGGACATCAACCTCGTGAAGGACCTTATTCGTGCCAAAGACAAGCTTAATACGGGTTGCGTGGTAAGCGGAATCCGGTCGTCATTCCTACCTCCAGCTGACTCGTGGGCGTAGGATGCTGAGAGCCTAACACCGTTGGATCGATTGATCTTATCTCTGCCTAACTTCCGCGATTTGAATGGCAACGCCCTGACGAGTGAGAATATGACGGAGGAGGCAGTCCGAGCAGTAGTTGAAACATACGCCTCGGATAGCTGGAATCTCAACAACCTTCCTACCCTTCAAGGTGAGTTATCGAAGAAAGACTAAGCTAGCCTAGCTATATGACTCTTACAAGAGCGTGGCCGTGCCGTGGAATGATTGTGTAAAGTGGGTTGGTTGGCTGGGCACCTCTCCTAGAACAGACGTAGGTAGCGCAATGACGTCTCTCACCAAAAAAGCAGGTTCTCTTCTTCAGTACTTAGGGGAAGATGTAAAGGGGATAATGGTGCCCTGGCTTTATATCGGAATGTGCTTCTCTTCGTTCTGTTGGCATTATGAAGATCATCATTTCTATAGCATCAACTATCTGCACTGGGGAGCACCCAAGACCTGGTAAGTAGCTCAGCCACCTGGTTCATCCTTTGTAACTCGTCGGCAGTCCGTTCCACTAGCACGTAGCCCTGTCCCCAATTCTCTCGTCAGCATGAGCCGCAACTTTCCTTGATGCATGCAGCTTGAATTGGACGTAGCGATCTTACCCATGGACTAACAGAAGCCTTGTTCCAAGGTATGGCGTCCCAGGTAGTGGTGCGGAGGCCTTTGAGACAGCATGCTTTCAGCTTGCACCAGAGCTATTTACTCAACAACCGGACCTTCTTCTGCAGTTAGTCACCATGTTCCCCCCACACAAATTAAGGGCCAAAGGGGTGGAAGTTTTCAGCACGACACAATTGGCTGGACAGTTTGTTATCACTTTTCCTAAGGTACGACGACCCTAAGCCTTATTGGACCTGGCTTTTTAGCGCCGCGCATAATCTTTAGAATGATTCATCAAAGCCTCTCAAGTACGTGCCCCTCAAGTCTGGTCTCTTACTGACGCGAGCTTGAGACTTCAGAACTCATTGTCCCGTGCAGAGTGAACCATAACCCCACAGGCTTTCTTCTAACTGATGACGAATGTACAATTAGGCATACCATGCTGGCTTCAATCACGGAATAAATTGTGCGGAAGCTTGCAACTTTGCCCTCTCCGACTGGATTCCCTGGGGTGACGCTGCTATCAAAACTTATCAAAGGTATGCGGCTCCTCCCTCAAATGTGTCTGTTTTGCGGCACCGTCTCGCTCGGGTAGCCTGAGACTACACCCTAACCCTGAGAAGGTATCAGATGGTGGTTGACAACTTCAACCACAATTTGCAGTTTAGCGCTTGGCCTCTAACACCCTTTGCTCGTTGTCTAGCTTTTCAAAGACTCCGATCTTTTCACAAGATGCCCTACTCTATTCAGTGGTGGAGGCACTACTATCGAGCCCTCCTCGGGAGACGGTAACAACTACCAAGTTTGTCCTGGAGCCCTTCGCAAGAGGTAATAAATGAGTGACCTTACCTCAGAAGTACGGACATACCTCGATAGGAATAATATACTTAGACAAATCCTGCTTTTCTGCGTATCTGGCCCCTCTAAGCTGCCATTCACCATATCACATCCAGAGCTGACCCAGGCGAGATACCCTGTTCGTATCTGGCTCTTGCCTTGTTCAAAACATGAAGGGCGAAACTAACTCTAGGTGTACAATACAGTTATTGAGGAGTTCAGTGCCTTCCAGGAGGCTGCAAGGGACCTTGGCATTACTCAGTTTGGGACCTTCGAGCGCCCTAGCACGGCACAGGCACATCAGACTACTATGTGTGAGAGAATGCGGTTCGCAGCACAGCCAGCTGACAGGAGTCAGGAACAGAGGAAGCGGGTAAGCAGCGGAAAGGGAGTGACGCAGCGACCGGAGGAGATCCCAAGGGCTAGAAGTGCAGAAAACCCCATGACTGTGCAGGCTGTACTGTCCCAGGTGCCTGTCAAAAGGAAAAGGGGGCGCCCTCCAAAAATAGTCAAAGTCTTGGAGGGATACCAGACGGGTAATGCGCCTATTACAGTTGAAGGGGCAACGGTAAAAAGGCCAAGAGGAAGACCTCCTAAAATCCCTCGGTTGACACCGGTTAAGTCAGAGCCAGCGACAAGTCTAAAAGCAGATGGTGGGGCTAAAGACCCGGAGAATGTGGTACTGCCTATCAAGAGACCACGGGGTAGACCACCCAAAATCGCACGAATGATTACACTTTCTCAAGATCGACAGCCTTGTGTGGGTAATGAATGTGGCATAGTGTTACAAAAGAAGAGGCCTCGAGGAAGACCACCTAAAGCAGCTAGAGGCATGCAGAGGGACCACCATCGAATGGGCAGCATTGCCTCAAGAATGGTAGAGTGGTAAGCATTGGTTTACAGATGACGTGTTTCCTGTGCTTGGGTTTGCTTTCTCTTGTCCTTTACATATTCCTGCCGCAGCTACATACCATTGTTAGATCCACCCCAGCCTGTCCAGCTAATTGATGGTTTCAATCTTACGTAATCGGCAATAGCTATTTCTACCACCGTGTCCTGAACCCTTCTATTGCTTTGGGATAATAGGGCTGGTAGCTCAGGAGCAAGAAAGGGCATTCAGTGCTTCAAGTGTCACCAGTACTGCTTTCTGGCCGTTGTCTGCTGCAGACGCTGTGGGTTCAAAGCATCTTGCAGAGATCACCTAGCAAGTCTTTGCTCCTGCCACCCTCCTACCTATTACTCCTTTCATTCACGCTTCTCTAAGGAAGAGTTGCAAAGTTTGCACAGTAGGCTAAGAGAGAGGTATAGCGCGGTCATGGAGTGGGAACAAAGAGCCCAACAAGTATTGCAAGCCGTCGAAGAAAATCGGAGTGGCAGGTAGCCTTAGAAGATATTTTGGTCTTCTTGCACCCTGATCGGTTCCGTGCCTAGGCGACTACAATTTTTCATATTGGCTTTGGCATCCCATGTCCTCTTTCAATGCTTTCCTAGTGTTTTGAACAGCTTTTTTTTGAAGTAAGCACTGCTCTAACTATGACGAACCGCTCCCCTTTTCCAGTATCAGTCTCCAGTCATTTAAAGACCTAATCGGAGAGGGATCTAGCTTGGGAGCAGATAAAACAACGATGAAACGGTTGAGCAAAACGCTGGACGGCGTTATCGCATGGCAGGATGCTGTTCAGAAGGCAATGCCCAAGCAAAGGACGACGAGAAGGAAAGACCACCCGGTTACTGGTTAGTGCTGCATCACTTTTGTTTCACGTCGGTGTCCGCCAGCTTTTCTTAGGGACCATAAATCTAGGCTTCTTCTTTTATCAGGGTGCATAAGGGCCTCGCGCTCCAGCTCTGCTCTAATCCAACATCATGATCTCTTTTGTTATCACATCTTCAGATTCACTCTGTTTGAGGTAGCTGCTGTTTTACTCCGAGCTCTCCTCAGATGCGGAATGCTATGGTCCATATAGTCTCATCCTGTAGTCTCAGTCCAATTCTAACAGAACTCTATCGCAGATCTTGCTACGTTGGTCCAGCTGTTGCAAAATGGAGAAACGATGCCAATACAGCCTCCAGAACTAGAGACGCTGCGACAGATGCAACAGAATGTTGGCGCCTGGCTCAGTTCCTGTAGACACTTTATTGAAGATCTGCAAACAAATGGTATCCTAGAGAAGCGAGAAAATGGCGCTTTACGCTGGAATGGTAAGCGTCCCTTCTGACTCAGGGTGCTGACGTAGTGTCTTCGGGTATGATAGGAGAGCCACAACTCTTTTTTCAAGTGTGACAGCTCCTTTCATGCTTAATTGTGAAGAGTAGTGCTCTCCGTCTTAGACTTCCTCATAGAGTCATGCCTTTCTTCAGGTGCCACTCCCTTTTTCCACTAGCACTCACACAGACATTCCTTACCTCTTATGACCTCGTGTAGTCATTGACAGGGCCCACTTGGACCAGTTCCAAACACTTTTGGAATCGTGGAAAGAACTGACGCAAGGCGGCATTGCCGCTGATGGGGTTGAAATTTTCCACCATGCTAGGGAAAGCTTAGAGTGGTGCCTCGAGGTTATAAACATGTGGTTGATAGCCATCTGAGATGCTCTCCCCATATCACAATCTTGAGACTTAGAAAAGTGTTAGAGCGCTTATTTGATCTTCCATATCTGTCTAGATCCATTTATAAATGGGCCGCCTTCTTTGCCCACAACTTGACCTTTAGATCCTTTCTTATAATGCTTCTTACACAGTGACTTCTATTCTACAGGTACAGGCACTTCTGGACAAATTCTCAACGGCAGGCATTTCGCAGGTCCGTGTAACCAATCACAGACATGTGTACATACTCACCTACATCTATTAATATTCTCTACATAATTCTAGGATGTTGTCGAAAGGTTCAAGGCAATCTCCAATGACGAGAGACAGACCTTGGTGGACATGCAGCAGCCTGAGGTACACTTTGGTCCTTGCTTCTTCTATTGCTGATGTGATGGCAGTGCTCTGCGTTCTTTATACATCACCTAAGCGTCTCAACCCGTTCGTATGGCAGAGCCACCTTGGTGCAACCAACCGCGGTTTTCCTTACACAGCTGTTGCCTCTTCCGATTGTTTGGGTCACAGCGGTTACAGCTGAAGACGGTTGTTACTCAGTCTTTGGAAGGATTAAAGAGAGTAAAGGAGGTCCTGCAAGAGCCACTTATTCCTGAAGATATTCCTGACATTCAGGGCTTCCTAAGGACCCTGAGGTCAAACAGCAACGATGTGAAGTAAGGGCTGACCTTAGACCTTTTCCTTCCTCTCCGCGCTTGTGCACACTTCTGTCGTCTTACGCGACACGGCTGAGTTCTGATCAGCTTTTTACAGACATCTTCCAGAATTTTCTTAACCTTAGTCTGGGCCAGTGCTTTTGACTTTGGATAAGCTTCTTTCTCTATAACCATTGACCATTTGGTATTATGGAGGCTTGGGATAGATGACTTGAAGCTAAGCCTTCCTTCGGAGGAGTTACATACCATACTTGCTTCTCCTCATCCTCCGTGTTCCCACTACAGGAATCTACAAAGGCGGCTAGCTAAGGTCACGGAGTGGCAAAGGAAGGTTGATCAGGGAGTAGAGTCAGGAAGCATACTATATGGACAGCTAGAGGTATGTTTGATGCGTACGATATTAAGTCTGTCTGACTCTTTTAAGACGGTCCTCTGCCTTAATCGTTTAATAGAGCCTCCTGGATGAATCGGAGCGGCTGGGAGTGTCGAAGATGAGTCAGAGGTTCAAAAGTTTAAAGCAACTAAAAGCGGACGCTGATCGATGGTTGGAGAAGGCCTGGTAAGGCGGCGCTTTGTTGCATTTTTATTCCGAGGCTCACTGTGGCACTTTATGCTTGACTGTGAAGACCATCGTATGATAGTACCATCAATAGTCTCTCAACAAGGCCGCTATTTTTGCTGATGCACCACTTCCCTAGCTCCGTATTTCTATTTAGGCAATCTATTCCGAAGGATCAAAAGGAAGCCCGAGATCTCTTGTCTTCAGAATTGAGCTTTGCTTTGGGAAGGCTTAAGCTTGTTATGGAAAAGAATAGCGTGGAGGAGATCGCCTTTGCTCTGGCTACATCCGAGGAGCTACTAAAGTCACACTGTGTCTGTAGACAGCCTCATATTGGAGATGACGTCTTCATGATCGAGTGCGACGATTGTGCTACATGGTAAGAGGTGCACTGAAGTCCTTAGACGGATTTTCGAAAACTGTCTATACTGATCATAAAAAATGTGGCGTAAGGGGCAACGCGTCCTGTCTGACTCCGTGACTGCGCTTGTAGGTATCATCCGCAGTGCCTCGGCATGCAGCTGCAGGATGAAGTGCCAGAGGTATTCTATTGTCCATCTTGCAGTCACAAGCGTGACTTAACACCCGCCTACTCTGGTAAGGCAGAACAAAACCTTTCACCACATTTGCCTTATCAATTACATCGGCCACCGTTGTGCTTAATTCTTTCCCGCCCTTTTTGACTCTCTTCCTCTTGCCCTACATTGACCCTTCCGTTCCTCATGGCTCCCTTTTTGTTAAGTTACATCCATCACGATATCTAGCAGCTGTTGAAAAGCTGCCAATTCAGTCCTGTGGTCTGACAAAGCAGCGGAACAACTTCTTGTCCTACCAGGTGCTTCCAGAGATAAACTATATTGTGTATGTCGAAAGGAGGATGACCCGGACGCAGATGAAGTATGGGTTGCATGCGATCTCTGTGAGGAGTGGTACCACCCCGCTTGTGTGGGGTTAACGAAGCAGCAGGCACGGATCTGTCTCTTCTAGAGTTTTGTGCCAGCCAACC
>FLMG01001299.1:66983-78161 GCA_900088475.1 Hyphochytrium catenoides | reverse complement strand
TAAGCTTTGAATAGGTTCTCAGTCTCTTGATCCTGATGGCATGGTTTGACCTTATCAATCCCAACTTGTCGTTCTATGTGCTTCACATTTTCCTCAACAGTTAGCAACTGAAACGCCACGCCTCTCTTCTGCCTTTAAACGACAGGGCGAGCACTGGGATCCGTCTATCTACCTACAGAGCCTTCCTCGCCAAGAGAAGGGGCCAGGTCTAGGACCTCTCCTACTGCTGGCTGAGGATGTGTACAGTTGTCCTCATATCCCTGAAGTGGGAAATTTCCTGAGCTGTCTAATCGAATCTTGTGAAAGCTGGTTGCGCGAGTACACAGACTTAATGGGGAATATGGACTCATTACAAGTGGACAGAGTCCTCTATCTTTTGAATCAATCCTCCAAGCTTCCCGTCCAGTTCAGTGAAGAGATGGATACCCTCCAGGCCGCTCTTCAACGAACTGCGGTGACTATATAGCGGTGGCAAGTTTGATTGTAACAGTACCATGCCGGTTGCTAGCTTGCTATGTAAGAGCTAATGTATCATTATGGAGAGCATACCAATGCCCTTCTCATGGCTAAGGCCATTGGCCATGACAGTGCAGAGGCACAGCTTCACATGTCTGCAGGGAAGCAATTAGCGCGACAGAGGCTCTGCCCAGCTGTAGGGGGATACGATTTGATTATTAACGGGAGTAAATTAGAAACTACTAGGTATACCGATCATCTTGGGGAAGCGGCCCTTGTGCCAAGAGCTTGTCTTCATTCTTCTTGCCTTACCCCCTACAACGCCCATACCCTTCGGCGTAGCCTGTCCCACGGCTAACCTTATTACTCGTTCCTAGCACAGTGGTGATCAAGAAGCCTGTTTCAGGTCTCCGGACAATAGAGGCGCCTACTCAGAACCAGCAGCTAGCTCTTCCTTGCACTTCTTGATGCAATCCATCTCAAAGGGGCTAGAGGAACCAAAAGTCGCCGTTAGAGAGACACAACCGTGAAGCCAATCGGTAGTCTTACCCGCAGTCGCTGCACTTCCAAGGGAACTTCTTAGTGCGGATTCTTAGGTATGAATACTCTGGGTTTTCATGCTCCTCATGATGCTGAGACTCATTGTAGATAGTGATAACTCCGAAAACCGTGACCCCCGCTACTGCAGCTTTGGAAATCTTTGCCCACTTGCGCATTTCCTCTTAAAGACGCCATAAGAGTATGAGACAGTATAAAACAGAAACTCAACATAACCTTACAAACATACCTTCAGCATGCGCCTTATCATGGACAGAAAAGCGGCGCACTTGCTGGGAGCTCCTAGCAAGGGCTGTCCTAGCGGTCTTTGCAAGAACTGAGGCCTGCGACGCCACAGCAAGAAGATGTTAAAACAGAATAGTATTATAAGATACCTAATATAGCACCAGCATCACACACCATGTTTCTGACTTCTTCTGCCTCTACGGTAGCAGCCAATGAAGCTTCAAAAGGTCAGAAGATGCTCACTGCTGACAAAAATGCCTTGGAAGCGCTGCTGAAAGCTTCACAGACTTGTTGGGAAAGCCGATGCGGGCGGAGATTTTTATTGACTTTTTGCTGATCGACAATAATCGTCAGTCTCCCTCCCTCTCTCTATTGGCTCCCATACAAACTGTACTGGCTTCAGACGGATACCATGAATCTCCCAGAACAGTTCCATACATTTGACGGCCTTGCCTTTCACCCAGTCTGGGTATGTCAGGGAGGTTCATACCTAGTACTGAGTTTTGCATAAACAAGGCCATCCATATCGGGTATAAGAAGGTATTATTCTAAATATGAATGAGCATTGGGATGATTCCGGACATAAGGCGAGCCGCCGAATGTAGGATATTATCAAGTTAGGTTCCTAATCCGAATGGTTTGAATGACCTGTGAAGATTGTAGACAAGGTGATCCGTTTCCGTTTTCTTCCTTGATGTTTACCCCACCTGCTGCTGCCGCCGGTCCCTCACGCTTTGTCTCTCTCTCTTTATGTCTCTCTCTCTGTCTGTCTCTCAAACTCTCTTGCTCTCTTCCTCTCTCTCTCTCGAACTCTCTCTGTCTCTCTGTCTCTCTCTGTGTCTCTAATCAGGTTCTCTCTCTCGCTGTGTCTCTCTCCCCCTCTGTCTCCACACACACGGTATCTTATCCTTTTTATCGCACTTCCTCTCCTCTCTTCTTCTCTATCTCTCCCGACGGTCTTTGTTTCTTGTCAGCCAAGTGGTCATGCCTCTTCGTTCGCCATCACCCATCACGCTCTCAGTGTCCTCCGAGTTCCTCTCTCTTCTCTACCTTGGATGCGCTCCTGACTTCAGCCTTCCTGCTGGACACATTGGTTCTAGTGCGACAGGACTTCATCGATTCCTCCTCTTCTCCCTGACGGCCCTGTATATCTAGACCCAGATCTACAGCTCGCAAGTGACGCTGACGACATCGCGCAGTACATCCCAACCTTAGGGAGACTAGAAGGCCAGGGATTGAAGCGAAGAGTGGACGAGCTGGTTCAGCAGTAATAGGCGATGGGGACTCGAGACTATCAGAAGGAGACACTCCACGGTAACAACCATTTCTCGCAGAAAGCGCTCAATTGAGAAAGAGTCTCATAGTGCTCACCCTAACACTGGTCGTCACCAGGCAACTGGTTTGAGGAGCGGGCACCCCCTCTGAAGGGTGTGTTGGCTGACTATGGGAATGTACGCGTGTGAGCTAGGACGTGGAGTTGCTGCCCATAAGCCTAATCCTCTTCTTTTCTTTCGGCAGAGAGAAGTCACCACCACTCACGCTCAACACTTTCAAGTACCGAGCCAAGGAAGGGACCTCACTCCGGCGCAAAAGAGGAAGCTCCAGGCAAGATTTCTCCCCTTACTCGCTAGCAACTTGTTTCCATCCTGCTAGCTAAGCAGACGTCGCTCCCGGCATCAATCTACTTCATTGTCTTGGCTTTGACTTATCCTCATTCTTAAGCCCTATGATGTGACCAACTTCTACTTTAGGCAGAGAAAGGCGGCCAGCCACGTATGGCGACGTTGGATACGATAGGTGCGGTGCAGCGTAGCCTTTCTTCAGGCGGAGAGGATAAAGATAGCTTCAAACAGGGCTTCCAAAGCGCGGTTGAAGGGGAAGAGAGATATGCGTCCAATCACTTTGAGACCACGACGCAGGCTAGTTATGGAAAGGGCGAGGCATGCTCCAAGACAGAACAAAGGATGATGCATGATAGCTCTGCTCCAAGGGCAGGTGGGGTTGATACCCAGGCTTTTGCTGATTCACTGCCGTGCTCCACTCTTAAGCGCTCGCTTCTCTCCTCCCCCAGCCTCTTTCTTACTTCCTGGATGCGACGAATGTGATTAGTCTTCTCAGTCAACCTCTATCTTCCAAATCAGGCGGCAGTGGTTCCCAACGCCAGGAGAAGGGCTTCAAGACCTCCGGGGCCTGCGGAGAAATCGTTAGGCACGATGAGGACTCAAAGCGGAACACGGCGGCACAAAGAGCGTGGCTCTACGATAAGGATCCCATGCTTAAGGTGCAGAGCAAAAGAGTAAGTGTTAGGGAGCTCCTTCCTTTCTGCGTGAGCCACCACTTTCACCACTTTTATCCCTTCAGCCTTCGCGTCAACCTCTATTAAATTCGCCTCAACCTGCTTTCTGTTTAGTTTGGCAGTGGGGATATCTCTCTCTTGCCTCATTCTTGCTGGTGTGAGGCCTAAGGTATTGTGTGAATTCTGACCGTGTTGGCACCTTCGCTCCCTCCAACAAGGACCCATCGTTGTCGTCCGCAGTAAGCGAGGGGCAACTGTCGACGCCGGTTTCCCCCGTTCAAGGAGAGCAGAAGTTCAACCGCGTCTCTACAACCATTACCAAGGCCAATAATGGGGTGTGGGCGGACGCGTAAGCCAAGACATTCTCTTGCGCGATTGAGGAAACTCCTAGGCTATTCAAAAATGAGTGCGGTAGCACGGAGGGGATGCTGATGGGCAAGAGGGTGAGATGGACGGCGGCAGAGAGATGGACAGTTCGGCGGACAAGGTAGACCGACTGATGGATATGAAGCTACATTAGGAGGAGAACGTCAACAAGTGAGGAAGAGTATGGCACGACCTGGTAAGGGCATTGGTCCTAGAGTCCATCTATGACCCTAACGAAGAGAGAAGTCTAACTTTTACCTGTTATGAGAAGATGTGTTCTAGTAAGCAAATAAATAAGATTAATGTTACAGGGCATGTAACACCATAAATAACGTTAGACGTCTTGACGCCTCTGCGAAGGAGGGAACTTCTCTGTTCTACTATGAAGCCTTGTCTTTCGTCGCAAGCATTGGCAACTGCGAGTTCTGGCTCCATGCTCCCCTGACGTCTCTGCACTTGCTCATGAAGAAGTCCCAAGAACTAAGCTTCTCCTGGACAAAAAAAGCGAACAGTACCGAAAGAAAGATGAAGAGCCCCCGAGTCAACCAATGGAACAGCTTGCCCGAGTTAAAGAGGAAGGCCAAGATGGAAAGACAAGGGAGAGAGCTGATCAGGCCAGACGAGGCAGCAGAATCACCGCTGTCCATAACTTGGAGGACCCTCCCTCTGCGCATTGGTGATGGGAAGACCGACCCGTCAGCGCCTTCTCCCTCTAGGTATGGTGAGAGAGAAAACAGCGATACCGAGAATACGACTGCGAAGAGAACAGCGCCCGCCCCCGTCACCGCAGTCTCCTTCTGCGATGTGACCGCAGAAGAAACTTCGCTCTCCGAGACTGCAGGCATTCTATTGTTCCTAGTCAGGAGAGACTCCAGCAACCGGTTGTGACGTTTCAAAGTTTCGCTCTCTGCCTTGTATGCAGCCACCTGGCCGTTCAGCTCGGAGATTTTCTGTCTGAGCTCCTTGTTTTCGTCCTCCAGTGCATTCATCAGCTCTTTACGGCGCATACGGGAGCGGTTGGCACTCTCTCTGTTCTTCATTAGGCGGATATCTCTCTTCAATCTCTTGATTTCTGCTGCAGATGGCGTGGACGGCTCTTGCAGTTGCCGCTTGGGGACAGATGTGGTTGTCACTACCTCTTCATAATGTAGAGGTATGGGTACAGCTTGCGAGACACCCTCAAATGCGTAAGCTTCTAAGCCCTGAGCCTGAGGAGTTGAAACCGCTGCGACACAGAGGCCCGGCTGCGGAACCGCCACGGGTGTTGTCGACGGGGCTGTAAAGGCTGCAGGTGCGTCCTCCAACATAAGGGTGAGATCTTCCCCAAGACGGATGTCGTCCAGGATCTCCTGATCCTCCATACTACTGAGAGGCGTGTTGACAAGGCTTTCGTCTTCAAGACTAATGGCATCTCCGTCAGTGGATGCAGAGGACGACGGGGCAGGAGACGAGCTTGAGTACAGCTCGTCTTCTAGAATTGGGAAAGGTGCAGCCTTGTCAAAGTCAAAATCCCGAAAGACTGCCAAGGCTTCCTCCTGATCGAGGCTGAGGACGCCATCCTCTTCGACTCTCATCGTAGACGTCAACGAAAGACCTTCAAGTCTATTCTGTCTAGTTCCTCTTACTATGGTCTCTCTGCCGTCTACCCTGCCTGCGCTCTGCTTTGTCTCTTGATAAGTGAGATGAAGATCATTCGCAGACACGTTTTACAGAGATTTGTCATTGCGAATACTGGGCAATGACGTCTCGAGGAGGGTGGAAGAAAGTTTTCTCTATAGGGAAGGCGTACTATTATTGGGTTAGCACAGCGACGTGCTTCTTCACAATTATCAAAGGTAATATTACTGACATACTGGTTGTGAGAGTCATATTTCGGACTGAACTACCTTTTTGTAATGCTCATCTCGGAATGTCGGAATCGAAAAGTCCGGAATGGTAGCTCACCTGGTCAATCATTTGACGCATTCCCCGTTGGCAGATTCTGATTGGCTAATACTATTCCTGATGACAGAGGCTATTTCCTTGATTAGCCTTGTAAATATTGCGTCTGTCACAAATAGCAAAAGGTGACCGCTAACCGAGATCCTTGCCGGTGCCTAAGCCCCCTTTTGGCGTTTAACTCTTCGATGCCTGATGCATAAAACTCCATCATCGGTTTCTGAGGTGAAGGAAAGGGGCATTAGCCCGTCTCTGTTTTGGATGTCTTATGCTGTACAGCTGTACGATTTAGAAAAGAGTCTCGGATTTCTCAGCAATCTTCCCGCAGACTCTGCATCGTATCAACAGCGCCTTGCTCCTGATCGTGCTGCGCGTTCACTTTACCATCACTTTTCATCAGGAAGCCGACCTAGCAACAGTTGAGGATTAAGCTTTGAAGCAGCTTAAGAGAGGGGTCACACCGCATATGGGAGGACCGTGAAGAGCAATCGCCCCCCTCTGGGGTTATTCAAGGATCTATTTGGCCCTGGAAAAGGATGGGTAACGTCCCATCTTCCGGGGGCAAGGCCCTTCCGAGTGGTGACCTTGCCGTTTTGAACGCCATATGTGAAGAGAAGAGCTATTCAGCGGACCAGCCTGTCTGGTCCAAGCTTTTTGGGTTTAGCCAGCCACTTCACGCTGTTATTCCCCACAACTTCACGTTGGCTGCCAAGGATCTTTGCCAAAAGCTTGGTCAGTAAGGCAAGCGGCCACTTGGCCACCTTTTTGTCATTCCTTTCTCTACAAAATTTCGCCTTCATCGTACTTGTTACTCTTCTGCCCACCTGTTATCTTCTCGGAAAAGCTAGCGAAACTACATGCATTAGGTTCCCACTGCCGCCGGTGGCTTGTCAATGTTCTCAAGCCATTCGGATCTGCATCAATCTCACTAGTGTACCTTGCCCACCTGCCCTTCCGTCGCCCTAACCCCTTCCACTCTCTTCGCTCTCTCTCTCTCTCTCTCTCTCTCTCTCTCTCTCTCTCTCTCTCTCTCTCTCTCTCTCTCTTCTCTCTTCCTTCTTCTGTCTCTCCTCTGTCTCTCTCTCTCATCCTTCCTCTCTCTCTCTTTTCCTTCCTCTGTCTCTCCCCTGTCTCTCCTCTGTCTCTCTCTCTCTTCCTTCCTCTCTCTTCCTTCCTCTGTCCCTGTCTCTGCTATCTCTCTGCTCTCTCTCTCGGTCTCTCTGTCTGTGTCTCTCTCTCGGTCCTCTTTCGGTTCAAACTATCTCTCACTCGAACACACATATACTTTTCCTCCATATATACTCTGTTTTCTCAACTTGGTCACTTCTATGCACTTCCCTGCCATAGCCTTCAACAATGCTATGACAAACAACTTCAGTGTCCTGCTGCATCATCTCGTTCTCGTACTGCAGCGCTCTACAGCCGCAGCCGTGAAGTCGTCTAAGCCTGTGGGACAGCCTGAATCTAAGATCCCATTGGTTAACGCATTGTTCCTGACCAGAGTCTTTATCAAATATGTCATTGAAGAGTTTGGGCCACAGGAGCTGCTCAAGCATTGCTCTCCGGGGCCTCCAGGTGGGTAAGACCAGGAAAAGACAGAGCAATCGTTCGTTCAAGGTTTGGCCGCCAGTGCCAATAGGACGATTTTCTTAGTATAAGTATGCGGAGAGAGTAAAATAGAATAGAAGAGTCAGAGCAGAGGGAAGAAAGACCTTGTGAATGGCTAACCCTTGGTCTCGTCTTACTTCTACTATCTGCCACGGGGCTGCTGCAACTCTCCTCCTGACCCCTGGCTTCTAGCGCCTTCAACACCTTCAGGTAATGGGGTTTCCTTTACTCTGAGCAGTAACTCGTCGTAGCTAAGATTCCATTTCTCTCTCCATCTCAGCAAATTGAATGCGATTTTGCAGTCTTTCATTCCATACTATGGGCTATAATACGCATTTCTCCTTCTCTTCGCCTTCCTGGCGTGGCGGCGAGTTTCTCTTGAGTTTCCCTCCAACTGATCTCTGTGACACCCGCTTGGCCCTGCGCGAACATGTAGGAGATATATGCACAGAGCTGGTCCGAGCTCTACTGGCGATACTTATTCATACACAACCAGAGGGCACATACTACGATCTTCACTTAGAAGCTGTCAACACGCTCCTGGTTCTTCTCTCCACGCAGCTCTTTCAGCCTTTGGACAAGAATACCATTGCCGGAGATGGCACTCCGCAGCCAACTTCTGACAATCGCTTCCTTGACATTCTAATGGCCATTGGTAGGGAACATTTGGAAGAGGGAAAGTCCACATCGATTGGAGAGCACGTGGTACGAGTGCCTACTCTTTGGGAGTGCCTACTCTTTGCTAAACTCTCCTCCCGGACTTCTTTGCCTTGCTCATCGTTTGCTCCGCTCCCTTCGACCTAAAGCTTGTTAATGTGTACTCCCTTGATTCAGAACCGTTACAGCTCGTTGATAGAAAGTTCGTCGCAGACCAATAAAGTTTCCTTTGGTCCTCTTCACTTCGTTTAGGTCCGCAACCTCCTGCTCCGGTACTTGGAGCAAGTTAGCCCGAACAGTCAGACAATGCCAGATGTGATGGAGGCGACAGAGGCGGCCAATGCTTCCCTAAATATAGATTATGATGCCGAAAAGGAAAAGGGTGAAGAGCAAGGAGGGAAAACGGTGGCAAGTAAGAGTGTCGCTACTTCGTTACCGTTCTCTTCCTCCTAAAGTGCCGTTTTCTCTGCTTTCATCCTGAGAATGCTCTAGTAAAGAAGTTTCTAACTAATTTCTCCTCACTCTGAGTTTTTTGGAGTTCCATCCATTCGTGATCATCTCAGCCGCTTTAACCTTGCTAATATTCGTCCACATTATGTGATCTTCTTTAGCTGACATTAGGTCTCTAGCCTCCGTCTTCCTCTTCCCATGGCAGGTGTACAGTTACTTCTTTCCTGTTTCAAGGCAGGCATGCCCTCTGGCAGATAGATGTGTGCTTCTCTTCTTGATTCTCACACACAATAATAGGTGCGCTGCCGAGGATTCCGGACCTTCTCCCTTCGTCTTCCCTATTGTCTGGTCCATCTTCTCTCTCGTTCTCCTTGCCTCCTTCTGCTTTTCGCGCCCAATCAGCTCCCTGGCTGTTCTATCCGCCGTAACTCCTAACGTGTTCTCTTCTGCAACAGAGCTCCAGCTTTGAACCCCTACAGGGAGGCCATGGGCCGACTAGTTGATAGTAAAGGTAAGGGGAGACAGCTGTGGTGTGAGGGACACCGTAAAGGGGCAAGTGAGACCTAGTTTTGATTTTTTTGCTTTCGATCTCTGATAATTCCCCGCTACTGCACTTCTCTTGCAGTCACCGCTGACCAGTTGGCGGTCCTCTATCCTCAAGGCGGGGCGATTCCCATTTCCTTCCCAGAGCTCACTGAGGGCATCGCGAAGTAAGCAGTAGTTAGACCTATCTGACGTCAGACTTCGACGTTTGACAGCGTTAGGAGGGGGAAACTTGTAGACGGGAAGAGGAAACTTAGCGATTTTCTTATCAATGGGCATGGTAGCTCAAGCAGGAGTAACGGAAAGGGGAGCTTACTTTTTGATGGCTTCGCTGTGAACCCTAGGAATCTTCTATCGGAGCACGTCGTTCTTCTCCTTTACACGCTCATGTATGGCAACTCTTTGTTTATGAAGCACACCATTACTACCTTGGAGCACTCATCGCAGCTGGTAAGCTCCTTCTCTCTGTCTCGCTTCGAGCTGCGCATTTGTCTCTCTATCTTTGAATGTTCATGCTTCAGGTTCTTTTTTATCTAGAACACGGCAGCCTTTCTTTTTTGGCCTCAGTCGTCTTAGAAGCTATTCGTCTCTCGTCGCCTGTCGCCATAAGCGTCGCTTCCTAACTCTCAGCTGCAGGTAGTCCCCATCCTTCGTTCACTCTACCAAGTTGCGAGGTTGCGGCCCACCCAATCCTACCTTCTTGTTATCCTGCTTCTTACGTTCACACAAGAAAGCAACTTTGGAGAGGAGTCCTTCCAAAAAATTGTACGTGGCTTTACCTACTAGAGACGTGAGGTGGAGCGCTGTCCTGCGTGATCGACGGAGTCAGAGAGGATGGGACGGTGAAGTGGGGGGGATTCTGTCCCTTGAGGGGAACAACATGGCTAAAAATAGACTTTTCTAGCCTTAAATGCGGTAACCATAGCGGGAGGTCGGATGCTCAGTATGGAGGGTACCAAGGTTGAAATTGCCTCAGAGAAGAGGAAAGTAATGAGACAGCGTGGGAAGAGGTGGGCTCACAGCTCGTTATTTGCAGATCCTTCCTCAGGTTCCCTGGATTCATGAACGACGCCTCACAAACATCTCTTTGGGAAGTCTGATGCTGATAGTCCTAGTGAGAGTAATTCTATATAACATTACGAAGCTTCAGGTGCGTAAGAGTGGGAACTCCAAGGGCAGCATAAGGGATAGCAAAGAAGGCGTATTGTGAGAACGATCCTTGAACAAGACGCCTGAAAATGAGGAAAGGAAGGTCTTTGTGTTTACCCAGGGACAAAGAGAAAGAGAAAGAGAGACACACGGCGACCTGTGTTTACCCACAGACAGAGATAGAAGGGAAGATAGAGAGAAACAAGGCGACCTACGAGGTTCCACGAATGTATAGAAGCCAATCGCGCCGTATGCCGTGGCACCCTCTCTGCCACAAGTCTCTCATCTCACAAATCTCTCGACCCGATGCCTTTCAGGATTCTTATATCCACCTCAACTGCTTTGCCGCGCTGTCGAACCTAGCCCCGCATGCTGAGGGCTTCCATCCTTATACAGCTCAAAAGGTGGTCGGCGCTACCGAGCTCCTCGCGAAGAAGCTACTGCGCCTACATGAAGATCTGCTCTCTGACCCTCCGAGAGGCGAGGACAAGAGCGACATTGTAGGTCCAGCTTTCTCGCTCCCTTTTGTAAATATATCTTCCCTATCTGTTGGCTGGTTGGCTTAAGCCTAAGCTTGGCATCGTTGTAAAGATTAACGACCTTCGGGCCCTTTGAAACTCCTCCCCTTCTCGAGAATTTTGCGGCTTGGTATTAGCTACTGACATAAAGCTAGCTCATCCCTCCTTGCAATTTTCTAGCGCTCTGCCCTTCCTAACATCTGCTCCTATGTCTTTTCCTTCTAATTATCCTGCCATCGCCTTTGGCGTATCTGGCAGAGACTGCCGACATACGAAGCGTACAATGAGTTTCTTCGCCTTATGCTAGAGTTTCTTAATGTCTGTATGAACTACAGTCTGCTGCAGAACAACCCGCACTTGGTAGGTGGCTTCCCTTCAGCTGCTAACAATGCCACGCTAAACCCTACAGACAAC
>FLMG01001299.1:47491-66931 GCA_900088475.1 Hyphochytrium catenoides | reverse complement strand
TAGAGAGAAGTCTACTGCTCCACCTCCACATAGCTACGGAGGAAGCCTTCACTAAAAGCGTCGTCCCTTTATGACGTTCTGCCTCTTGCTGCCAAGTTAGGTATACGCTCTGCTGCATGGGGAGTCCCTCTTCAAGAAGCTTGAGGCTTTGGAACGTCTCAAGCCTTTCGTGGACAAAATCCTTCAGGTAAACAGCTTAGCTTCAACCTTCAGCGAACCATCCAACGCTAATTGGTGCTGGGCTGATTGTAGGTGATACAACACTTCCAGAGTGATGTCGAGAAACTACCGGATAACGCGACAGTGGAAGATGTGACAAAGGTTATCGTTGCAGGCTCCAAAAGCCTGCTAGTTGGGAGCGGTATTTCAGAGGTAAGAGCTTAGGCGCACAGTGGAGACGCTTATCTTGAGACTCTTCTGGAACCTTGACAGCAGGATAGCGTTCAGAGGAGAGACGCTAGCCATCCACGACTAATCATATTTATAAAAACTTCAGAGGTGATCTGGGGCCGGAGAGTACGGGGGAAGCAGGTTTTAATAACTAGAATTGACGTTATTTGAGTTGGGAGCAGTTCCTTGTGAGAAGATGGACTAGGGTTCACTGATGTCGCTCTCCCTTAGAAAATTCGCCGTGGCTCGACGGAATATAAATATGAGGAGGAGGAGAACCCCGAGGGCTTCTTTGTACCTTACGTCTGGATGACAACGGTTCAGAGAACAACCGATATACAGTGGGCAACACGAAAGATCATGGTCTTTGAGCCTGACCAGGTAGGAGCGTCTTGTTTTTCCATTGAGTTGTGGGAGGTTTGTCGTCCTTATTCTCTTCCTTGCAATTCTCTTTCTGGTTTGATTCATGCGTCACCCCAACTCTCACTTCACAGAGCTAACACTGGTCAACTTGGTACTGAGTTTATCGGGGTCTTGCAGATGCCAGCATCGCCTTATACCTTAGTGCCTTACACGTTCTTAACTCCGGTCCTTGATGTTGCTATGTACGACCTAATCCGCTCTGCTCACTGGTTGGCTTCTTCTCTCCTCACTGGACCTTAATTCTAACTTTGCCTTTGTCTGCAGATGCCCCTAACAAAAAGGCTAAGTAGCATTCTCTCTCTAGAAGACAGCGAGACGAGCTCATACGACAAATCCAGGCCATCTTTGGACGGACAGCAAAGTGAGGACGGTGCCCCCTCAGGCAGTTATGACTATGAGCAGTTGCCTGATTTCCAGGTCAGTCTACAGCGCACCGCAGACAAAGAGAAAGGGCACGATGGCGGTGCGACAGCAACTGAACGATAGTGTGAAGCTAGGCTATGGTGCTTATTAACCAAAGGAATATTGCAACAACTGGTTATTAGCGTTCGTCCCGTCCGGCCCATTGACAGATATCTTAGAACGAATATCCAGACACACTGGAGGCTTGTTTCGCTGTCTTCAAAGTGAGAGTCCTTTACCAGGGGAGGAGAGGTAATAGTGGTATCCATGGCAGCAGGAGATGCAGTGAGCACACGTAATGGGCAGCAGGAGGCAAACCTAGTAAACTACTACTAAATGTCAGGCCGTGCGACTGCTAGGTACAGATGAAAGAGCCGACAACACTATGACGGACTCCAGGGTCGCAACCGGGACCCGCGGACTTGACAATAAGAAAGGAGTAGAGGGAAGTAGGAGGATGAATTGGAGACGTGACGGTAAGCAGCTGAGGCCCTGGCTGCAACCTCTGCACCATCTACGATCTGCTCGCCTGTAGTCCTTTCTTCACCACTACTTTTTGCTACTTTTCCTCTACTAGAGACCTTATGACTGAGATCGAGCCCAGCCTCGTCCAGTATCAATCCGTCTCTCTGGTGTTGGCGGTGTTGGAGGAGGTAGCGGCGCCGCGCCCCAGGAGGCGGAGAAGAGAAGACGAGGCCGTCGCTAGGCGCCCAAGGCAAGCAGCTTCCTCTTCTTCTCACTCCTCCCGTGCCTGTCCGCTACAGGTCCAGAGTAACGACCTTCCTAGAATAGTTCTAATTTACGAGATTAGTGCAGTTTCTCTCCTACTATTGGGACGGTCGATCTTCCAGGGGTTTTCCCTAATGAGGATATCTTTCTTATTACCAAAGTTAGTATGCTCTCCGAATTTGGGGTTAGGAACGGAGCGGATTCGGGCCATGAGCAGATATAGAGTAGAGTTAGCAAAGGTAGGCAAACTTGGCTAAACGGTCATAGACAGAGACAGAGAGTCCTCCATCCAGCTTATTATGTTGGCCCTTGTAAAAGAGAGAGATGAAAAGTCCGTTAGCGGCCACATGCTAATAAGGAGGCACACTTCATGCTTGGTGCCTGCCTTTTGTGGCGTATGCAACGCCTTCTCACTTTACAGTGACCACCCATCCTTGTCTAATGTCCTCGAAGATGAAGGGCCTACCCGCCCATTCCTACTGCTGAAGGTTATTTAGGTGCGACAGGTCAACAAGAGCGACAAAGAGACTGGATATACGATGCCTTGAAGGTTTCAATATTTCAAGCATAGAGCAAGCAGCCTTCAACAGTTCCCAGTACTTTAAAAACGTGAAAGGCACCATTTGCGTTTATTTCAAAACCTCTATTGAAGAAATACGTTTGTTTCAGTCCCCTCTCGTGTTGTGACATAAACGGTATTGGGGGTATGTCAGCCTCTTCGCCTGTAGACCCACCCACCGCTGTACGGACTTTGGTATGCCCGTCTTTACGGGATGGGTAGGCAAGAGGCGCGTGATTTATGTGACAGCAGCCTGGGCCACAGAAGGTGCTCCAGCAGGAAGCCAACTTCAACTCTTCTTTCTCACCTTATCCTTCGCCGATTGGGGAGCCTGAAGGCTGCCTACCACGCAATATGTACCTAATCGTTGACCGCATTCCCAGGGCATGAAAGGTGTTCCCTTCACAACGTCACAAAACATAGGTCAGAGTCGGTTCTCACCTATCTACCTGATAATATTCCTGACTGACATAGATGCCAGATCAAACCTCTCCTGATAGTCAACCGCAAGCCCCTATTAAGACTCACCAAAAGATCGCTTCTAACTCTATACATTAACCGCCTTATGCAGTCAGCCTGTATTTGGCTGAATCGCTGAGTTTGACTGAGGATTCTCCGAATATCTCTCGCACTCGCACTTGCGCCACCCGCCGTGCATCACATCACCTAACTCTATTTCTCTGAGCCAGCGCGACAGGCTCTCAGAAGAGATCCCATCCATATCTCTCCTCCCTCCATGTATCTATTAAGTATGATCTCCCTCTTTCTGTCTCGCTAGTTGATAGGGTCTCTTCTTGCCATTGACTCCAAAAGCTCTTTCTGCAGTTCTTTCTGGATTTCTTCCTCTTCCTCTCTTTCTCCTCAGTTATCCAAACCCTGCAAACTAGCTACCATCTCTCTCTCTCTCTCTCTCTCTCTCTCTCTCTCTCTCTCTCGCCGTCGTCTCTCTCTCTTGCTGTCTCTGTGTCTCTGTCTCTGTGTCTCCGTCTCTGTGCAATGTCTCTTTCTCATGTCGTAACCTGGTGTTGTCTGCTGGATGCTCCTCTTTTATCGTGAAGCGAGAGAGAACAACCTCTTCCCGTGGAAGTTGTTGGGCGGACGCCGCTTGCTGGCAGGACACGCACCACCATCAGCTCATCAACTCAGCTTGTTGTTCTTAAGGAGCAGCACGCCGATCGCTCTCTTTCTCTCTCTCCGCTGCTTCACATGTTACCTTAGAGCAACGACTCGGATTCGTGTCGTCATCACCCTTCTTACATCAGCACTCCTTCTCTCTGGACGCCTGTCCCTGTCGCCCGCTTTCTGTTTCTATAGCATTCTTCAGCCTCTCCTGCTGCTCTTACCTTTTTCTCTTTTCCTTTCTCTTTGTCTCTCTCCCTCTCTTTTCCTTCCTCTATCCCCTTCTCTTAGCTGGCAATTCTGTCTGTTTTACTGACGATCGCGGTGCCAGCTCTCTAAAGACTTGTGTCCTCTATATCCTATCCGGCATGGGCTAGCTCTGTCGGGACGGAAGAAAGGATAACCATCGCGTCTCTCTTCTGTAAGTCGCAGGTACAAAGACTCACACCACTGGTCCGCAGTAGATATGCGGCACTATTGTGTCTCTTAGGCCCATGAGATCTTGATATCTTTTAGGCGCACAACAGGATCTTACCATCACTTCCTTAGTCTCTGTTCTCTCACGGGATTAACTGGGTACCTTGGGTATCTGTGTATTGGAGGACTGAGAGAGACCAGAGAACCTACGCACTGCCAAGCCATGAGCTCGTCCGAAGACAGCATCTCCAGCCCCAGAAGCCATCATTTTCGCGTAAAGCTCGTCCCTCTGTCCTCTGACAGTGGGCTGGCTGAGGAAAGAAGGTTACCTGCTGGCGGCCCTGCCACTCTTTTGTCGACTCTTACTACTACTATGCACGGAGAGACGCAAGGGGGAGTGAAAGGCGATGCTAGACCTTTCTCACTCTTACAGCCGCGCACGGGAGGAAGAGCAATCGGCAGTGAACGCGATGACCGTCTTCGCGTCTCTCTCCCTTCTTCATCTTCCTTCTCTTCCCCTGTTCTCTATTCTACTCAAGGGCCTAATCCTATAGACCATCCGCAGGCTTGGCACTCCTTCTCAGATGGGCCCGTAAGGCGGATGATGAGGACGCGCATATTGACCTTAATGCGCAGTAACACGCCTTGCTCGGACCTGCAAGCTCTCACTCGTCTCCCTGTCGTTGCACGACGACTCGAAGAGAGCCTCTATAACTCCTCTGGCTCTCGGGGAGAGTACGCTACCCCTGGTTCTATGAAGAGAAGACTACAGTCTATTGCTGTCGCAAAGGCTATTCCGGACGTAAAGAGAAGGCTGAGCCAACCATGCGCGACTCATGGACAGACAGAGCCAAACAAAAGAGCCAGAAGAGCACACGAAAGCGTTTACATTGGCGAGAGGAAGACGGAAGACCAGCCGCCTTTCCTTCTTGAACAGCTTGACGTTGTACGCAAGATCTATGGCTTTCTGGACGGCGTTGATGCTATCCAGTCTCTCTCTGTCTGTCATGCAGCAAGAAGGAGTGTACCTAGAGCCTTATTGAAGTTTATCTTCCATGCCCATGACTTTGAGGGCAAAGTAGAGCTCTTCACGCGTGGGTTCAGTCAGCTTAAAGCGTTGAGAGAGATACACATGCTTCATAAAGGTGGAGCGTGTACGAAGACATGCCGAATGGATTATTCGCGCTTTATAGAATGCAATTGTCACGATAGTATGATCAACGCTATGGCTGACGGTCTTACGTCCGGATCTCTGACAGAGCTCGAAGTATTGGATCTCAATGCGGGCCTTGTCTCTCAGCCGTCTTTGGACAGACTCTTCGCAGCTCTTGCGGGTTCTCATCATCAGATCCGAGAGCTCCGTCTGGTGGGATGTGGCCTTGGAAGCGCTGGAGCGGCGCGGCTGGCAGAGACCATCAGAAGCGGAAGGCTTCAGAGACTGAAAGTCTTGGACCTGAGATGCAACTTCATTGATGAAGCGGGCTTTCAGGCAATCATATCCGCACTATGTCAGACGGAGGTGAAGCTGTCAGTCCTCGACTTAAGCGCTAACATTCTGACAGACTCGAGCCTTGAGCTCCTTCGAAAGGAAATGAGAGATGGGGGCCTTGGCAGGACTATCAGCAAGTTTTCCCTGACAAATAACTTCATCAGCGATCAGGGCCTCCAAAGCCTATTGAAGCTTCTAGAGGATGGAGTCGTGACGAGACTTATGGAGATTGACCTCTTAGGCAACAGCTGCAGCCCATCTCTGCTCCAGCAGCTCAACGACAAGCTAGGTGCTGACTGATCATTAGCCCAGCCGCCGAAAAGCACAGAGTTTGAGCCTTCCTGGTGTCTTGCTCTCTCTTTGCGGTGTGGTTTTGAGTAGTCCGTTTATCGCTGACTTTATTTATGCGTGGGAGAGACCACCTTCCTCAAGCTGTGACCTGTACTAGTAGACATGTGCCGCTCATTTTGCATCCCGAGAGGCAAAGCATACATAAATGACTGTGAATAAGCTCTGTTGCCAGCTTTCTTCCTAGTGCCAGCTATCTTCCTAGTGCCAGCTATAGAGGTGTCTTGACGTTTTAGGGCTGGACAGTCCCTTTCTTTTCCTTTCACTTTCTTCCATCTACTATCGATCTATAGTAGCCTTAGAGCTCCTTTGGTTTCGAGTGTGACGTCACGAAATGCGTGTCAGTTGTTAGAAAAGGAAATTCATTGCCTCGACGTCTAGCAGGAGACTATCCGGCTTTCCCCTTATCTCAAGGACGAGGGAGATGGACGGTGGCGAAGAAGGGAACAAAGTCCCAGTGAAGGAGTGAGTAAAGGATTACGGCAACGCTGTTCAGATATAGCGAAAGAGACACAAGGCTAACTCTCAGCAGGCCGGTAGGATCAAGAGTAGCACAGAGTTAGTGGACAGTTGAGAGACAGCTTATACAGGGCAAGGTGATGCTCCTCGGGCTATTGTATGGCAAGAAGGAGCTCTACGTTAGTTGTTGAACAGCTGCGAGAGGGACTGATAAGGTATATACACAGAGAACACTCTGTTGAGTCATTACTGATAGGAGAACCTCTCTCATCCTGCTGCATATATCCTTGTAGGCTCTCCAACGCCATGTACCAAAGAGTCCAACGTCAACCTCGTGGTATTGCGCTCACCGCCTCTTAAGCTCATCCTCGTTGAAGGGAAGTGAAAATAGGTCCTCATCGTCATCTTTCTTGCTGTCGTCTTTAAGAGTAAAAGGCTTGGAGAATGGGAAGTCTTCCTCGTCATCCAAGTCAAAACTGGCAAAGTCTGTCTCGGCGGAGCCCAGCATCCTCTTGAATTCTTCAATTTCCTCTTCTGTGGCAAGGGCGACTTCGCCTGCCAAGGTTGTTTGCTTGAACATATCTTCTGTCAACATCTAGGCATAGGAGAGCAGAGAGGTTAGACAACGCCAGGTGCAACAGACTCACAGGCTTTAGGACCAGGCTCTGGGTGTCCACGTTCACGCCAGAAGCGACACGGACAAGACGAGAAGTAACACGGGTGTTATGCTATTTGAATGGTACTCCAATGGGCGAAGGAAGCCATTCAAATCGAATGTGTGTGTGTGAGAGAGACCAAGACGGCGAAGTCAAAGGGAAATACCTCATTCATGTTCTCAGGAGTAATCCAACCCGCCGCCTCCTTCTCTAGGTACATAATGGCCTGCAATCTTCTGAAATTTCTATGACGCCGCATCAACTCCTCCTTCATCATCGCATTCTTTGTCATGAGTCTACAGGCAATAGGACAGTGGATAAGGAAATATGTTTACCACGGCGAGGTGATATCGAGCTAGAGCGAATCGACAGAGATAGAAGAAAGAGGATGACGGAAGGCATAACCGTACGCCAGCCGTACGCTCACAGAGTAGTCGCAGATCAAACAGGATAACGCTGTTTATCAGGAAAGCAGAGTAGGGGGCTGACTTAGGGAGCAAAGCCGACGGAGGTTCAGGCAGTTGAAAGAGTCAGAAGAAGAAGGAATCTGGAGGTCGGTAATAGACTTACGCCCTTCTTTCGTGCCAGTACTGCCTCTCCTTTGCTGCTTTCGCCTCATTTTCCAAGGTTCTAGCGTCTCTTATCACCTTTCTTTGTGCTTTCTCCCTCCGGATGCGTGCTAGCTCCAACCTAAAGATAAGAAAGACGATGAGAAACGCCAACGGCTGGAGCATGGCAGCAGACAACATCGGAGAAGACATGGTGTACGAAGGAGATAAGTGAAGAGAGAGAGTCAAATGAGGACGGAACGAGAAGACAAAGACTTCGAGCGGTAACGGAAAGATCAGAAATGAAGAGCGGTGACGCCCTAGTCTTACTCTTCTTCCTCCTTCTGTCGCGCTCTTTGCTCTTCCACCTCTGCCATGAACTGTTTCCGAAGCTCTTTCATTTTCTTCTCATAGTTCTTCTTTGCCCTGACATCATAGCCCGCCCGAAGTGAAGCGCTGGCTGGGACTTCAGACACCTCATCAGCTACGGCTTCATTCAAGCTTCCACTTGTGGAGGCAGAACGGATGATCCATCCAGAAACCTGCAGCGAACATTAAAACTTGCGTGTCTCCTTGTGACCAAGCGAGGTACTGCTCACCTGACCCCGTCTAGCAGCCGTGGTCACCAGACCGCCTAATCTACCACGGATCATGCTTCGGCGCTTTTTACTTCCTCAACCCTGACAAACCTTACTGCGGCCGACGGTAACACACTCCCCGGGAAGCGTATAGAAGAACCTGAAGCGGCGTCTACCTCTCAGACACTTCCTCCCGATGGAGCTCTCCCTTCCGGACAGAGTCGCCGTAGAGACTTCAGAAAGCTCATGAAGCTCCGATCATCAGTCTGCAGATTTCCTCTTACCCAGTCATCTTTCCCACCTCTACCCTCAGCACACATAACGGCTAGTCAAGCTAACATAAAGGCTGCGAGGAAAACGTCAACGGCTATCTATTAGCGGTTATCTTAACTTAGTTACCTTTTTATGAAAAGAAGTAGACTCCGATTTAACGGCTAGTCAAGCTAACATAAAGACTGAGAGTACACGACAACGGCTATTTAATAGCGGTTATCTTAACTTAGTTACCTTTTCCAACATAGACTCCGATTCATTCAGCAATTGATTTCACATGTTCAGCAGTGAAAACGCCATAGATTGTTGCGTTGTCCAGACTTTCTATGAAGATTATTGCCTTCGAAGTCTCTGCCTTGATGCTCATTCATTGAGTCTTCGGTCGCTAACCCCTAAGGTCAGCCTCCAGTTCTTCAACGCTCTCGTGTAGGTATAGGGACCATATCAACATGGCAGAGAGGAAGGTGTACGTAGCGTTTAGTGACGACGACGATCATGGAGATGATGGCGATTCTAACGGTGAGATCAAGGGCCAAGAGGCAGCGCGAGATCGGGAGTATCGAGCTATGGAGGCCCAGTATAGCAATATATCCTTCTCCTGTGTTCCTTTTGACCCCTTGTCTCTTTGATGGCAACATAAGCCTTGCTTGACAGTTGACCTTGACTCCCACTCTTCACGTCGGCTATCTGGAGGGCTTAGAAACGGGCAAGGAGCAGGCACTCCAAGCAGGTTTCAATGAGGGATATGCCAAGGGACTGAAGCTCTCTACACAAGTGTCCTACTTGCGCGGCATTGTGAGGTGGGACCTTCTTAGCCATCTGGAAGCCTCCTACACCAAATCCTTCCTTCTCATCGAGCCCCTTCTCTGTTTGACCTGCCTACGACAGCACCATCAAGGCTTTATCAGAAACCAATACGGGCCGGATTCAGGGTTTGGCGGTCACGTCGGAGCTCCTCGCCCTACAAAGAGAGCTAGATGACATGGCTTTCAGGCCACCGCAGACTGAAGAAGAGGAAAGAGTATACTTGGAGAAGGAGGTGCAGCTATCTCGTCGTTTGTACAACCATCTCTCAGGATCTGAGCTCTTCCCACATGTCGTGGCCGGATTGAAAGTCTACATTGAGAGCAAGGAGACTACATGAGCGATATAACAGCGGCAACCAGACCAAATAGCGCCACACCGAGGGGGCGAGCGCAGCAGTCCTTTGTTTATCCGCACGGATATAGAATTTACACGTGGCGAGTCAGAGAGTGAGAATTCTGCCATAGTGCACTACAAGATCGGTCCTTAGGGCATTGAGGGTGGTGTGACGGAAGGGTTTGACTTGCGGTGCTTCCACTTTGCGTCTAGCAGTGCGCTTCCTAAAGGGGAGGAGATTGCTGAAGGCGCGATGCAAAGCAAAGGCAAAAAGGGAGCGAGTCCAGAGGGAGAAAGCAGTGAGACTTTTCCGATCCGAGCCTCCCTCACTCTCTTCTTTCACCACTAACCTGCTGCTGACATCTCTGCGGGAACTTCAAGTACCAGGTGACTTCCTCGTCCCTTGTTAGAGGGCGCAGAAGATCCTAGCATAGGAACAGATCAGTCAAGTCAGAGCGGACTGACAGACAACATAAGGACGAAATATATTGGACTATCACGGCCAAAGAAAAGAGTCGACTTGAACAATCTTCTTCTGCCCTTTCTAAAGGGTATGCCTATGGACAAGCGGGCAATAGACTCAAATCGCCATCCCTCTGGCAAAAGTCAAACGCCAGAAGTGGAAAGGGAAAGGCTTAGGTTTAGATTGAGCTCATAGAGAAGGGAACGCATAGGAAAAGGCAAACGTCACAGAGAGTTGCCAGCGCTATGGTTTTCTGACCTGCTGCGGGGGGTACCGGCCTTACTGCTTGGCCCTGAGACGTTGGAGATAAATTTCCGTTCATTCCAGCTGCTGAGAGGATACAATGGGGAACATGGCCAGCCGTTAAAAGTTGTAGCCAGCGTCGGATTTGCAAGGACAGAAGACACCTGGGGAAAGCCCGTAGATACATATAAGGATAGGGAAGAGGGACTAAAAGCTCTTCACTATTATCGCTCAGGGGAGTTGTACCTTGGTTTTGTAGCGCCCTCTCGTGCTCACTTCGACGTCGGGCCTTTGCCTGGAGGAGAGCACTGCCCAAAGGAGAGGAGTTGACTGGAAGGGAGGAGGAAATAAAGTATTGTCACGTGGCCGCTGAAGAGAAAAAGCGTGTCCCTTGAAGCAGATACAGAGGGATGCCAACAGACCGGAAGCAGGTGAAGGGTCGCAGAAGCTAAGGACTGAAAAGATAAATTTCCAGGCACGGATAGCGATAAATAGAAGACTCTTTGTGTCAGTCAGAAGCCTAAGCATGGCACTGCAGGGCCGTCCTCGCCATTAAAGCCTTGCATTTTGCTCTCACCTTCTGGGATTTGTGCACCAGCTATCTCTGCAGGGAGGGAGCGAGGTACAACAGCATTTCTACTGAGTGCCTGCTGACGGAGGCTCTGACTGGAACGGCGAGTAGAGGGAGCATGCTGCTGCAAAGCCCGAGTCGGAGAGGAAGGTGGCGAAACCGAGTTTTTAATAAGCTCATCGTCAGATCGAGTTGGGCTCTGTGCAGGGGTAGAGTCTGAGTGGTAGTCAGAGGAGGCAGAGACATCTTGAGAATTGTACAACGGCTGATGCGAGGTTACTGAAGCTTTCCTCCTAGAGTGAAAAGAAACGTTGGACGTGAGCGACCCGATGAACCGCAGGTATCTAGCCACTTGAGAAGGGTTATGCGTAACCTACGGGTGCACGGTAGAAAAAAAGAGAACACTAAAAGCTAGGCTTCGCTCTTACACTGGCAGGCGTTCATGTAAGAAGACAGTGGCTGGACCCCAGCTCATCTCATAACGCTTCTTTTCTAGCACCGCAAAGTCATCGGACTCTAGAGGCTGCACAAATTAGATTGTCACGCGCACGAAGAGGAATCCGTCAGCTCAACAGTAATTGTCTGGGACATTCTCTCTAGCACTCTGGCCATTACCGACAATGGACGAGAATAGAATCGACGGCTAGCGCAGGGGAATACAAAGCTGAGCTGGAGGAGTGCCTCTCGTACCTTGGTAAACGTTATGAACAGGGCACCAGGCTTTAATTTGCTTGCCTTGACCGACATCTGCCGCATTAGCTGATCGTCGAAACACGTCGAGTTCGCGAAAACTAAGTCTAATTTGATCAAAGAACAGAACCATGCGTAGTGTTAGAGGAGAAAGGGGATTTTTGTCAGGAGTGGGGGCATCTAAGACTCAAGCGAGAGATAAGCAGGAAGGGCGGAAGAATATGGCAGGTCTATCGTTAAGTAACACCAGAAAGTGAGTAAACTAAAGACATTGCCTTGATCCGGTGGTCTGAGGTAGAGATAACCTTGAAAGTGCAATGCCAGGAGATTGGAGCGTTGTTTGTTGCCAGTAAGATATAAGGCGACCTAGGACACCGCACATCTCACTCGGGAGAGAGAGCTTACCGCCATCAGACCAGTCGTAGTCTAAAAATGACCCCTGCACGCAGGATACTTCCTGGCTCAAATTGGCGTAAAGGTATGGGGCCGTCTCACGCTTGAACTTGGCGCAGATTTGCTGCGAGGCGCGGCATAGTCCAGAGAGTATTTCGATTCCAATGCATTGGGCAAAGTCTTGGGTCAAACGCGCCTGATTGAAAGCAGAAGAAAGTTGCGACAGGAGTGTTTTTAGAAGGCAGAAGGAAGTAGACAGAGAGATTCCAGACAAGAGTCAGAGATGCTTAGAAGGGATGCACTGCGCAAGGACAAAGTGTGAATAGGAAGAAGTAGTGCAATCTTAGCAGAGCAAAAAAGGCCCAGTTGATGGAAGCATGTAGAACTAAGTAGTAAATGAACGCAATCCGGCCACGAGAAGAGAATAATATAGCGCGCACCAAGGAGAGGGAGAAAGTGAGAGAACAAAACGACAAGAAAGGAGAGAAACAGAGTGGGGAGTGAGGGTGGAGGCAAAGCTTGATGGCAAAGAGGGAGAGACTGCTAACCGTCATCACAGCTCTTCCAGTTCCACTGCCAAGATCATAGAATATTCCTCCTGGCTTGGGCTTTGCCTTCATTAGTATCTCGTAGAATGAGCTAAACTCCACCTCTCCATAAATTAGAGATTTCTCGTCGAGAAGACTCTTTCTCTCCCTTTCTGTCTTGGACAAGGCCTTGCCATTCTCCAGCGTGCACGTGTCAAAGAGTTTGCTATAAAGCTTGGCAGCTTCATGCGCTGTACAGCAGAAGTCAAAGATAAGCTGGTGGGTTTGGAATGTTCTCAGAAAGGGAAGAGCCGCAGAGAGGGGAGAAGATCGACTATAAGTTAGAAGCAGAAGAGAAAGACAAGGAAAAGAAAGAGAAGAGAGGGAGAGACGGGAGGAGGTCGGCTATAAGTTAGAAGCAGAAGAGAAAGACAAGGAAAAGAAAGAGAAGAGAGGGAGAGAGAGAGAGAGGGAGAGAGAGAGGTGGCAGTCAAACGGTACTTGAAGAGTAAACGTGAGGAGAGAGAGTTGAACCGAGGAAAGTCAAAGACTCCAAGAGTAGCACGGAGTCTCTGAAACAGAGATAAGGCAGAGATAGGACAATTTCCTGCAAGACGGACATCTTGACAGGTGAAGATAGCAGAAGGTCAGAGAGAGAGAGAAAGAGAGCTTTCTGAAGGTATAACAATGTGTGTACCTATCAAGGCATTGAGAACCACAGGGATCTGAAGGTTACTCGCAGTTTTGCCGCTCTGAATATCGCTGAGAACTTTGAGAAGACGCGGATCTCTCCTAATAACAAGCTCTAGAGCGGTGCAACCAAGTTGGATTAGGAAATGAACAAAGGGGAAGACCATAATTGCAGACAAGCAAGTGCATCAACAACCATACAGAGACATCTCTAGGACAACGGGCAAGGATGGAAACAAATTGGCACTGACCTTTGAGAAGTGCTCTGCCATTCTGAGTTATGACCCTATCGTTGGCAAGAATAGAAAGAAGGAGGAGGAGCTTCGCAGGCTCCGAGAGTGGAAGTTGCTCAGCTTGCATCATAGTGGTTCCGTATACGACCTGATGCGGTGAGGCCAACGCCGCTTGGGGTAGCTCTTCCCAAAGGCGAGTGCTTGTTTGTCCTTATGGCAAGCCTCAGCGCTGTAGCAATGGTTCAACTAGCCACCCCCTTATTCTAGTCCTTGCCCTCAAGGTCGCGACAGAGCAAGAGATAGAAGTCAGAGGAGTCGATGAGCTCAGGGAAGAAGCGCTTCCAACGACCGCACAGTTTGCCTTGCAGGTGGCATCGGTTTGGAGAGATTTCTTTTGTCTGTTGAGCCGTGGCGGCTGTTTCTGTCGCCGTTTGGGCGCAAAAGGATAGCGTTGATACTCGATAATCATATATGGTGTTTGCAAGATAATCAATAAATAATCTTTTGTAATATCCCTCTCGCTATACATACATATAATAAATCTCTCATCTCTCATTTTTGGGCGGATCTCTGTCCAGAGCCGCTGCAATGCCAAGATCAGGTTTTCATAATAATCCTAGATTGTCCTAGGAGTCTGCACACATTGGCAAGGCAGGTCTTGGTCAGCTCCAGCAGCTGTTGTTGAAGGACTTGCTATCATCTCTTTGTTGCTGAAGGACTTAAGACTCTCGCAGAACTGAAATGAAGTTCCAGCAACAGCTGCGGGAAGCTGATCCGGGATCTCTACCTCGATGTGCGTAGGGTTGGGCAATATGTGGAAAACCATCTCCGCATTGCAGCTTTACAAGACGACAGAGATCCGTCTGTACGCCGTGGCAGAGAGAAGAGAAAGGTAGTTCCACACTGCCACACCTGTGAGAGAGACGTAACAGTAGTGAATGGCGTGGTACAGATCTAGCGTTAGTTAGTTGATTCATCTTCTCCCGCTGTTCGGTTCAGATGGATGTAATAAAGAAAAGGACAGTAAACAGAGATCTTACTGGCTTAGTAGTTATGATGGACTTCTTGGCCATTAGTAGCAGCAACACCAAGAGCTAGCTAGCTGGGTTACTAGGCACAAATGTATGCAGCTTTTGATTACCGGTGGACTACTAGTCGACTAGTCCAGTATAAGTTCAGGGACTGACCTTGCCATACACCCGTCCCCAACTCCTAGTGGCTAGGAAAATAAGACCACTATGGATAACATGTACCACAAAGCAGAAGAAGTATTGCACAGGTCTATAGTACTTCCCTAGGACTTTCAGTGGCTCTGGCGGTGACTGCAAAACGGGTTGATCAGCCCAGTGTTGCTTCCAGTAAAGCATTGCAAAGGTCTAAAGAAACTGATGTAACAAAGTGAAGAGAGGTCGAGGCAACGAGCACGTAGTGCTACAGCGACGTATAATCAAACCGAGCGCGGATAGAAGATTGACAGTGCTCAAAAGAGTGGAGTCTCCCATAGAGATGGACACCGTGAGATATGGCGTCCCAAGAACAAGTGGGAGATATGGCGTCCCAAGAACAAGTGCGAGAGACGAAAGAGAGGTGCACACCAACAATGGTGTTGTCAAAATCAAGAAAGGCTTGAGAGGTCGCAGGTAGGCGAAGTAGAATTGAGTAACTGGAGCCGGCCAATGTGAGGAAGAGAGCTACCGCCGAAGCTCCTTACCATGAGGGTTGCAATGTTGACTGAAAATGCCATGGCTGCGAAGTTCAGCACAAGGTTATGGTACAGCGCCATCAACAGGTACCCCAGACAGATCCAACTCTTCGTCCCAATAAAGGGGTACCGGTTCCGATACTGCGGAAGTAGAGCAATAAATATAGAGAGTGACTACACAGCGAACCAACCTCAGCAGAAAGGAGACTATGCAGTATAATTACACTCGCAAAAGCGAAAGACACATAAGACGTCATGTCTATCATGCTAGAGCACGCTATCAGAAAGTGTGAAGCCACAAAGCGTATATAAGAGACCTTACCAGTAAAATTGCCGGAACAACCAGCATCAGAATGTGTTCAGCGTAAAAGTTGAAGACGTCAGCCTGGCGTTATTAATGTTAGAATTTGCGCTTCAGGATGGACGACGCACATCGACATCAAGAAAGAGGGTAAAGAGTAGATCACGTACCGTGTACTCATAGTCATCTGTATCGGGAAAGGCTAGGGCAAGAAACGAAGCCCAACTTAAGCTCACATAGACCTACCACTCGATATGAGTCTTTGATCGACGCAGTGGTTGTTTGCATTGGAACAGGTGCATAGTTACAACTAATGAAGTGTCACATCAAGGAAGCCCACAAACAAAGTACCAAGAAAATCGCACCTAATAAAGCAGGGACTATACCTGAAAGAGGGCCGCAGAGAATGGGGATGATGTCCAGCACACGTATGTCAGGATAAGTGTGAGCATATGGCAAGGCTGCAAGACATAAGGCATCCTCCACAAGCTAGGACCGACTTTATAGTAAACATTGGTCCAAAACGACGCAAAGGTTAGAAGACCCAGGCCATAGTCGATAGCTGACGGGTTCGGCAAGAAGTGCATTTGCTTCCAAGACGTCTGCGCTATCACCCTCCGCATACAGAAGAATAAGGCCGGAACAAAAATCACTGTGTACAGCAGGAACTCCAGCACATGCTGCTTGGGACTCAGGTACCAAATGCTGAAAACGAGACCAGCGAAGGAGAAGCCGAGAGGTCACCACGTCAGAGAGAACGTATTATAGCAGTGAAAAAGGAGAAGCGAGAGCAAAGGAACAAAAGGAAGTTGATATAGGGAAGACTGGCAAGGGCAGTACAAACGCGATTGCCCACGCAAGACAACAAGGAAGAACTATCACACTACTGTAGACTACCACCACTGTAGACTATGGCCAACTCCAACCTTCTTACCTTCGATAGCGCGGTGGAATGTCTGCAATGAAAGCCGACTTGTCTCCCGGTGCTACATCAAGGAGATGAGGATGGGCTACTGAGGTGACTGACTCCAGTGCCTCAGCGCATATCTCTACAAATCGTTCGAGCATGGTTCCCGTCGATGAAGCAGTCAATGCTGCTGTTAGGGTTCTTTGTCCCTATCGGATTGACCGCCGCGCTGCCTTTATGCCGTCTGGGAAGAAGCCTTCATTGATTACGCAGAAATCATCCGTCTGTGCGTGCATCTCACGGTGAAGGTCAAGTGGTGTCACGACGGAGCGCGATGGGATTTCCCCCTAACCTTTATGTCATGGAGGAAGGTCAGAACGGAGTGGGAACTAACTAGTGATCGAACAGTGAAGTGAACTGTGGGGACAAGTAGAGCTTATCTCTCTCACGCACTGTGAGGCCCGCATCGCCTTCTCCAGGCTGGGCTTCAAGCTTCACCTGCAGCCTCCACTTCTCATCCATAGACCACTGTGTGATGATCGGCCGTTGCCAGCCTTGATGCCAGCATGCGCGAACATTGGAGGAGCAAGACAGAGTGCTCAAGAGATATTCCTCTAATGCGAAGTGACAAGGCAAAATGTATGTAAAGTGACCGTGGATGGGTGAGGAAGAGACAGAATGCGAGACAAGGAGAGAGCCCATAGAAGTGAAGAAGACATGTCACTTAACCCTACTTTCCTTCCGCAGTAATAAATACAGCAATGTGTACCAAGACAGTGTCCGCTGTACGAGGAAGTTCGTTTGCCGTACAACTCAGCAGCAGATTGATCTGACAAGTCCCAAGGGTATTCCTCCTACCTTCAATCATGACCTTGTATTCTGGGTGCTCGCTCCTGATAAGTGGGAGCTGTCTATGGACTGAGAGTTTATCCCATCAAGTCTATTTTATGGGCTGAGCTGGTAATACGCCGCCATCGGCTCCCTGCTCTGTGGAGTGCTATCTGGTACGTTTGACCTGAGGTTCGCCGCGTTTGGTTAGAACGATGGTAGAGGTGACAGGCACTGGTTGATTTGAATAACCTTTGCATGTTCCGGTTGAGCATCATCCTGGTTTGGGTGATGATGATCCTTGGACAAGCTACATACCTTCGACTATTATTGCCTCGATAAGGAAAGTCTGGCAATGGGAGGGCTGTAGATCCCTGGGGGCCATATATTATTACTACTCTGGTTTGTTGATTTGGCCGCAGCACGCAACCTACGCAGTCTCATCAGCTATGTGGTGAGAATGTGAGAATCAGAATACGATGGATCAGACTGGCGATAACTACACATTAGATCCTCCGTGTAAACACCAGTCCGCCCATCCGTTATTCTCCGAAATTTTCAGGGCGAAAGTTACAGAATCCCGGCCCAAACAGGACAACAGGACACCCCTTTTCCCCCAACTAATATTGGCTCCAGCCCCTTCTTTAGCGCTTGCAAGTTCAGAGGAATGGCCCGTGGTCATTCATTGTTGGAAATGTCTTCTCGAGACATTTGCCCTGCGCTTTTGTATAGGCGGTGAGTAAGAAGAGTATGGACCTATCAGCTTTGGAGGTTGAGGTAACTTCAATCAGGGCCAACACAGTGGCCTGTGGATCGCGGAATTGCTACGATATAGCTCCATCCTGAGATTTCTCAATGGCTGTTTGCAAACAAGAGTCTGCTGAGCAATGCTTACCTTAGTGAGGGTGCTAATAGGTGGACCAGCAGCCACAAAGAAATGAAGTGGTGGAAGGAGCTCATCTAGGGGACGGGGTAGACGAGGAGGAGAAGAGGAGGTCTGGGACGACAGCAGCAACGAACAGCTGTCAACACAGCTCTACTAGAGGGTTCAACAGCCAAGGCGATTTTTCACGCTCTATGGTCGACACAGATCTCTCCTATCAATTTTGATGACTTGACTGCGCGAGACTTGGTGACTTGGATTGTGTCCTTGAAAGAAAAGATGGCAGTAGACCTGGCTACTCCACTTACAACTGCCATCATAGGGCGGCACTCTACAACCTCTACCGCCGTGACGACTTTGTTTGCCAGACAATGTCCAGGGCTCAGGAACGAGAGCTGCATCAGCAGGATTCCGATGGTGACGACGAGTGCTAAGGGGGGCGGAGAGCCAGGTGGGGTGGCAAAGCAGGAACAACCATAACAGATGGGATCATAGGAGGAGGCGCAGTGGTATACTACTGGAAAGGAAGGTTTCACTCTGTTCCTCAGCGCTTTCAACTGCCTAATGCCAGCGTCTCTCAAGCTTGGCAGCTTTGATGTTGTGGAGATTTAGAGGGTGGCCCTCGACTCCCAACTTAAAAAAATTCTCGACCCCATTGATTTGGAGTGGAGTCAAGGAACTCCAAAAGCGTCTAAGCGAATATAAACTCTTGACGGAACTTCTGGAGGATAAGGCAAAGGAGCTCGGTTTGTGGAAAAGTAACCTGAGCTTGACTGAGGCAATCTCGAGTTTTGAAGCGTGCAATTCAGTTGTTGACGTCCCTCCTGAGGTATCTGGAAAGAACCGTAAGCGAAGAGTTAGCCTGCTATCGTGGGTGACGGTTGTTGGTTGCTACCTTAAAGAGGAAGAAGGAGATTTATTGTGTGCTCACGTCATCATTTAGTATATCTATCTAGTGGCAAGTACTGTCTGTCAATTATCCATATGTTCTTCTGCCGGGACTTAGGAAAGGAGTTGAATGGCTCAATCCTTCTCAACTAGTTTTGAGTGCTTTGTCGTTCTTTTGTCCCTGTACTGACTTAGTACGGTCATCATAGATGATGACCATCACGTAGCACTGCAGCATCCTACGGAGTGTTGTCATCGAGAAGAGTATCAATAGCCGAATGTTAAAGGGTGATGTAGATGGTGATCAACAGCAGGAGGCAAAACAACAGGCGGTAAGCGGATGATGTGATGATGGATAATGGCTTTGATGCTTTGTGATGGTGATGATGGCTTTGGCTTGATGATGTGGAAGCTTCTGCTCTGGTAGAGTATTATCACGGCATTATGGTAGGCATCCTATTGGCCAATGTGACCAATCAGACGAGCCCTACACAATATGGACCAATCAGGTCACTGTGGCTAAGGACGCGGGATAGTACCCTAGACCGGGCAGAGCACGCTCGGATGCCAATCATTGACAATATATGAACG